>JAZAYU010000015.1:9287151-9449651 GCA_038501625.1 Corbicula japonica
CTACTCAACCAATAATATATGCTCCTCCGCCAAGCCAACATGCTACTCCACCAAGCCAACATGCTACTCCACTAATACGTGCCTTACAGGCGCGTACTAGAGATTATAAAGTTCGTTTGAAACTACTATCAGGCCTAGTATTGACAATATGCATTTTTGGTTTGATAATTTTGCTGTGGCTCTATGATTGGAACAAAACTTCGACCTCGGAAACTCAAGGTACGTTGCAATTTTTCCAATGAAAAACTTAACAAGAATAAAGTTAACGTTATGTTTATAATGTATAATAAATGAATATACACGATAAGTTATGAAGATTTTTATATCTACATGATCATTATGATGAACATTGATGTCAATTAATACCAGTTGAAACGTTTAACAACCCCTCCCCCCGTTCAACATTCTATTTCAATTGACCGTTCCATTGCCCTGCCTATTTTAATTTGGTTTGTTGGTCGCGCAATCAGGTACTCAAATAAACAAACAGATAAAAGATGTCTTGGTGAAAAAACTCATACCCACTCATCACCTCAACAATGTTGCATGATAAAAGCAAACACACATGTAAAATATAAGAAGCTAATAGCATTGTAAAGCAAACGGGTTGGTACTTAATGACCTTACTGAGACCAGAGACAATGTGTCAAATCAGCAAGAATCCGATGACCTGCATTCAATACAACCTTTTTTTAAATTTAAACTGTATTATTTTACACACTTTCCATGCTATCCATATATAGCTGTAACAGTTCTTTTAACAGTAAAGCTTGCTATAAAACACTGGGGCATATTTTAAGAGGCCCATTTGATTGTAAAGAAAAGTAAATATATCACAACGCTTCAATTAATAGAATAGTGTAACAGCTTTTTACAGTTACGCATCTTAAAATCCTCATTGCTTATCCCCCACATTATACTGACCGTCAACGTTATTCATCGATTTCTTTAAAAAATTGTAGCAAATATTTTTGCGAAGAATTACCAAAAATTTTGACCAATGAAAATTTATCCCGAAATCTAGAGGACGCTGTAAAATGTCGGAACCTGGATCGAATCCACAAGCGCGTGTCATAATCGCGTCTTAAGATGACATTTGTGGTTTCAAAGGCCGAAATTTGCATAAGGTAATTAAGTAATGAGATAATCTAATAATTTATCTGTCTGACATCTAAAAAAGGTAAAATATGCATATCAGGAATCGCCACACTCACAAAACACAGCCTCCTCACGCAGCGAAAAAGAAGAAAGGAAGAGAGAGAGCATGTTTGATATAAGTACGTATATCAATTCGAATAGGTCGCCACAAACAATTAACAAAAAAAAGAACCTTTTGGGATACCGCCTTGGAACGGTCAGTGGCAAAACAAATTGCCACTGGGGGTTTAAACCAGGTTATAGGTTGCACCAACCTCACACTTGCCCCAACAGGTTATTAACAAACAAGTATAAGTTGTCTTGGCGAAATGACTCCAACTCACCCATCAGCTCAACAATGTTGCATGCAAAAGCACACAAACATATAAAACATAAGAAGCTTATAGCATTGCAAAGCCAAATGGGCGAGTACTCGATGATCTTACCGAGTCCAGAGCCCCTGGTGTCAAATTAGCAAGAACACGATGATAGGGATAAATGAAACAATTCAAGCCTTTAGGTTCTTTAAAGAAAAGATTTCTCCATAAGCCTTCATAAACTCTCAAACCCCTGCCACCGTCGTGCATCAAAGAGGTAAGCGTGGTGATCAACCATGGATGAGTTAATCACAAGGCCTGCAGAGCGCTGTAGAAAAGCATGTTGGTAACCTTTCTCTTTGAATTTACATATGGTTTTTACGAATAACCGGAGAAAATTAATTTTGCCTTTAATTTTTTTAAGATTATAAATAAAATCCCCATAAAAACTGGTTGTGAAATACCTTGTTGCAGTTTGCTATATTTTTTTTAAAGTTTCAGTGTTCAGTAAAGGCTTAAGCCACTGACTTGATTAGATTATGAGCTTTGTACGTTCCCAAAACTTTCCATGAATTCTGTCATAGAAATACCTTTATGAAAATTAAAACGCGAACACTTTTAACTTATTTCAAAATACAATTTAAGATGCGGAAACAAAAATCCCTAAAATTTAGTGCAAAACAATATAAAATAAGTTAGTTCATACTTAGGCGATTAAAATATCAATACCACTGTTTATTTTAATCTTTATTTTGTTGAACATCCACAAATCTTAGATGTGTTATAGCATCACAATCCAGACCTTCGTCATATATGATGTCGGTAAGATAATCATTTTTACACCGTTCAATTAGCTTTCTTCAAGTTATTAATTCTTTACAATTAGATTAAATGGGAACTTTAAAGACCCTCCACCACGACAAATATGAAAATATTGCAGGCTCGGTTTGATTGAGCTTGTTCATGGGCAGTAATGGAAATGCAAATTACTGCCCACGGCGCTTTCCCCCAGGTTAAGCGCAACTCAATATCTACACCAATAAACAGTACAATTTTGATGCAATTAAGACTTTTTTTAATTTATACCTACTTAAATAGATGAAAAGGGAACTACGAAAGCCACCGAACAAGACAAATACGAAAATATTGCAGGCTCGGTTTGATTGAGACTGTTTATGGGCAGTAATGGAAATGTATATTACTGTCCGCGCCGCCTAGCTCCGGGATGAGCGCAACTCAATATCTACACCAATAAACAGTACAATTTTGATCCATCCCAAACGATGGTATGCATATGATGGTGAACATGGAACCTTCAATGTGTTTTTTTTCAGATTAATACCATTCCATGGTCAGCGGCGTATGGGTTACAGGTAAAAGAATGGGTTTGCCCTAAACGAGAAAACAATGGGCGGAATTAAAGAAAATAGAATATTTTGACGTGGGATCTGAAAATATAAATTCTGCATATCACAGACATCGCCAAAGGCAAGATTTAAAAAGCAGGATGTATATCCTAAGGGTGATTGAAAAATATGTATATTGGCTGGGATATTGAAACCACCCATTTATAAACTGGGCGAAATATTTAAACAAAAGCAATTTTAGAAGTACTGTTGTCATGATAGTACATAAATATTGAGCTCAACGACCTCGAAGGACGTAAGTGATAACAGCTTTCGCTTGATTTTGCTTATCATAACTTATTATGTAATGTAAAGTTAACTGTTATTTTGCTAAATTAAACTCTATAAATACCGTTTATAGTCTTCTTTGTCTAAAGGTGAGATAATTCAACAATTTAACTAATTATAACATTTAATTACAGAAATGGGCATGACTATCGAATATAAATTGAATTCGAATTGTAAATATACCAGTTGAGACAGTACTGAGAAATCTGTTTTAATTTACCGAGATTCAGAAACATTTAAGCTGCTGATTTAGAAATCTAAATTGGTTTTGATATTTTCTAAAATTATTTTTTTCTTACAGTTCTACATTTAATGGAGATTTCATGGAGAGTTTATAGACCCTTTACACAAAATTTACTACTTTCATTATTAGCGAAAAGTGATGATCCAGATCACCCAGCAAATCTGTGCGATGCCGACTCCTTTTGTTCAGAAATAACCCGACAGATCTAAAAGGAAACAGTGTTATTTCTGAACTGATGGCAAGGATGTGCAAGCTGATCATGATCTAGACTGTTCATCCATTGGATAACAGCCATTGCGCAAGGTTATAAAACTGAGCATGGAAACCAGTCTCAAATCGCCATTTCAGCCAATCAGATTCTTGAGATTTGAGACTGGTTTCCAAACTCAGGTTTATAACCTCCAGCTCATATGTAAAGGGTTAAATTTATCTGTTTTACCCGTTTCATAACATTTCCATGAAGTTCAAGAAAACTAGTACCTCGCAAATAATATGGGGTGCGTCACGGGAAAAGGTACCTTCGGACAGTTGACGTCAATTCTTGAAATGACGTCATAAAGTTGAGCAGACGACATTTATTGTTCTGCAATTCGCGGTAAAAATATCATTTTATTAACAAAATATCTAACAAAATATTATTGTGAGTTGTTTCTAAATATACTAACAACTAAAATGTTACAAAATATGACCGAAGGTACCTTTTCCCATGACGTGCCCCATATTACACATTATAAGATATTTTCCAAAACCAGCTTCATGTTTAACATGTCATACTTCGAAAAGACTAATTTTTTTTTATTTCAGACATAAATGAATGCGCATCAGAACCTTGCAAAAATGGTGGAACATGTAAAGATGTTTATCATGGGTATTTTTGCACTTGTCGAATAGGCTATACAGGAAAAAATTGTGAACCTGGTAAAAAAACATCTGTTTAAAATTGTTTTATTTCATTTTTTTTCTCTGTTAAGTATTATAAGTACCATAAAAAAAGCTTGCACTTTCGTTACACGACGGAAATCGTCTGAAATACTATTTGAGACTAGTTTGAGCTATCTATTACAATCTTGATGTTAAGTAAACATGTGTTAAATGCTTGTTTGGGATTGTAACTGGGGCCACTGTAGTCGTTGTCAATATCATCAGAAGCTGTTACTAGTAAATTTAGTTTAGAAGTTTATGTCTGGACAGTGACTTGATCCTGATGAGAGTGTTCTAGCTAGCGTTAAGGGCCGTTTACAGTCATCATTGAAAGACGTATAAAAACGAAAATCATCAAAATCACTCAAGTGGCAAAATGCCTTATAAATGGCATTACTTTATCTTTATTTTCATAAGATTTTGATAAGAAATTCTATTTACACAAATTAAAAAAAACTAAACAACACAAAACATCATTTTAAAGATCCACAGTCATGAGCTATATGATACTGATAGCAATTTCTTTTACCCTTATGACTTACATAAAATTATATAAACAATATGAGATATTGTAAAAGTGTTTGACCTTGAATTACCTAGTCGTTTGCTGGTCGAGTGAATGTGTGACAAATTTTGATATCACTCTTCATAATTGAAAATTCTTTAAAAAAATGACACACCATTTTGTTGTCAGAAACAGGTGAGATATGCATATCAGGAATCGCCACATTCAGAAAAAACAGCCTCCCCACACAGTCAAGAAGAAGAGAGAGGGAGAGAGCATGGTTAATAAAATGACCATTTTCAAAAAAGACACCACTTACAATTAACAAAAATGAGAACCCGAGGGGTTACCGCCTTGGAACGGTCAGTGGCAAATCAAATTGCCACTTGGGGCAAAGCCAAAGAGCCGGTTCTCAATGATCTTACCGAGACCAGAGCTCCTGGAGTAAAATCAGCAAGAACACGATGACAGCGATAAAAGAAACAAATCGAGCTTCTAGGTTCTTTAAAGAAAAGAGGATCAGTTCACTCATAAGGGCATTTAGTTTATTAGTTTATTTTTGTTTAGTGTTTGTACGTTTATGTAAAAATAATTTTATGGAATATTAGGCTAAGCTATTTTTTACTGTTTTTTACTGTTTTTAATTGTTAACGTGCGTTAAATGAAAATACATCAGTAACGATTGTTTGTGCAAATTTTCATTGATTATTTTGCAATTATAGAGTTTTTGATGTTTTAATTTTGACTGATGATAGTGCAATGACGACTGAAGATAGCACTCAAGTAATTACTTGGTAGTGAATTTGAAGTTAAGCCCATGCCCACAGTTTTATTAAATTGAAATACCTCATTATATGACCTTTTAAGACTACGGATAGTCATGGTCAGTCGTGAAGTTTTGCCCATACTTGAAAACATCATGCTAAAATTCTGCTCTTTTAACAGTTGCGTGAAGGGTATATGCCATTTTTTTCTTTGATAATTATTGTTTATTATTGTTTTATTGTTAAATTTAATAGGCAATGAAGGTTTCTTGATGATTTGCAATATATTGCAGCCTGCCCCCGTGTCTCTCTTACTGGATGGTTGAAATATGGCTCGTCTTGCTACTTTTTCAGTATAAAGAAAGGCAGTATAACTGAAGCTGAAGTGAGTTTTCTTTGTAATTTGAAAGCCCGTGATCATTTCATGACTTTATTTAACATTATCTACAGGACCTGGTGTCACAGAGCGTATAGTTTATGTTAAACTCAAGTCTAGTTTAACAAGATCCAAATCTGTTCTTTATTGTACAAAATTCTTTCCAAATAGAGCCTAATGTTGATGTAAGAAAAGAAATGTAGTTACATGCAGTTTATACTGTGGATGATGGTTGATGACACACTGTCATCGTTGCAAACTCGCGAAACAAAATGGCCACATAAACAATAGAAAATCCTGTAATTTTCATCTGCCCAGATAGGGCCCTACATACACTATATAATATGTTGTGGACAAGTAATGGTTCAGACGGTATTTGCTTATGAAAAGTTTAATATTGTTACCTTACGTTAGAAAACTTACGTTAGAAAAATGGCAAACTATACCGGAGCTATAAGTTGTATTATTAATTATTAATATATGTGTGTAATGTATGAGTGGTGTCATTGGTAAATCAACTGAATATTTAAAAAAATAATAACGACAAGTCTTTCGTAAGGTTTAGTAGAAAACCATTTCCTGTGCGTTTTAGTTTATTTTAAGTCAGTGCGCATAGAGACTATTTTTCATCGTGTTTAAGAACAACAAAATACTGTAAACACAAAAAATTCTGTACATAACAGTAATGTACTTAGTCTATATATAAATAGGCGACCAACAAAATTATGATCACTTCAGTACAATGTAATTATAACAACAAATATTTTAATTTTGTACCCGTTTACAGACAGTAACAACATGGTTACATGAAAGTAAGTAAATAGATGGGTTGTTCAGGAACTGAAAAAGACGGTGTTGTGTTTTTCAAATATACATAATATAAATCGTTTGATATCAAAAATGCATTTCGAGGGCCTCACGACAGTCTGAATATAAAGTATTTTTGTCGTCGCGGGAATCAATGAATTACAGTTAAACCTGCCTTAACAGCCACCTGCGAATAGCAACCACCTGTCTTAAACAGCCGGTTTGAATATGTCGGACACTGACATTTTGTTCTAATTTTTACCTGTCTTAACAGTCACCTGTGTTAAGCAGCCACATTTTGTCACTCCCTTGAGTGGCTGCTTTAGACAGGTTTTACTTTATACCGTTGTAAATTTAATCAGCCAATCGTATTAAAATGGATTGGATGTTTCTCTATTTTCTTTTGTTTACGGTGAAACTTGGATTGCACATAAAGTTTAAAATTGTCGAGTACATGTTTAATATTCTTACAAAATCTATCTACATTACATTGTAACACATATCATTGCTACATGTAAATGATCAAACGACTAGGCATTAGTCAACATAATAGTGCTTGTTATATCGGATATTTCACGTTGTTGATGGTTCTTTGTGGTTTAAGTATATATGAACCGAACCTGCTGTATGTATTAACTAAACCAGTGACAAGAATTAGATTGTGTTTGAATCTTTAACTCGGTATCTCACCTATTATTTGTTTTGTTTGTTATACAATTAACACATATTATATTCGGCACAATTAACGAAAAGGGTAACTTGAGGTATTACTCTCTTAGAACGATTAGTGGCAAAACAATTTGACACTGAGGGTATAGACAAAGTTCTAGTATGATAAATCTATGAATCATGAGGTATTACCGCCATTGAAGGTTTAAACAAGGGTCTCAGTCGAATCAACCTCACACTTGCCACAACAGGATCCCGTATAAACTTAAAGTAAACTTAGTAAGGTTATCTTGGTGAACTAGCTCCAGACAACCCCTCAGCTCGACAAAGTTGCATGCTAACATCACATAACCTTAAGGAAAGATAATAAGCTAATGAAATTTGAGAAGAAAAAGGTGGAAACTCAATGGACTTATTGAGCACCTGGAGACAAATAAACATAAACATACTAGCTAAAATAAAAGGAAGAGTTCGAGCTTCCCCTTGTTGCTGATCTGTTTTTATACTGTAATGAAAGAGAAATTAAGTAATCGTTGTCTACCGAACATCAATATGGCATTATAATTATTACAGCCTTTAACAACACCTCGAGGTACCCTTATGATTTATTAGAGATAACAACTATTTTTCATCTCTTCTTAATAAAATATATCCTTATAAACTCCAGCTCGATAAAGCACGATATACACTTCAGATAAGCAAGCAACATATCTTGATCTTAATCTTTAAAATGAAAATGGAAACCTCACTACTAAAATATATGATAACAGAGATTATTTTAATTAAAAAAAAATAAACTTTCGGTTTTAGACGCCAATGTTCCTCGTGCAACATTATACGGTTTTTCTTTTTCATAGCTTTTTCGCTTTTAGAGTTTGCAATGATGTGAATGATTTTAATGAACGTTATCTTTACATAATTTTTAACATTTGCAGTTTTTTTTCGCCGATACAACCAATCTTTTTAATGGAGATTTATTTATAAACTAAAGAAAATACAAAAAATGTTAATTTCTCCATGTTGTTCGTAAAAACTATCTATACTTAAAAAAAGTTACCAACATGATATTCTACAACACTATGCATGTCTGGTGATTACCCGATCTACAGTTGATCATTATGCTCACGACGGCGGCAGAGAAATCGTAAAAGAATCCAGAAGCTCGATTTGTTTTTCTGTCATCGTGTTCTTGCTGATCTTACTTAAGGTGCTCTGATCACGGTAAGATCATTGAGTTCTCGCCTTTTTGCTTTAAAATGCGATTAGCTACGCATGCTCGATATGTTTTTGTACTTTTGCATGCAATATTGTCGCTCTGATGCGTGGGTTGGAGTTATTTCACCAAGACAACTTGATTGTTTATTCATACAAGAACCTGTTGGGGTAAGAGTGAAGTGGGTGCATCTAAGAACTTGATTTAATCAGCTAGTGGCAATTTGTTATGCCACTGACCGTTCCAATGCGGTAACTCCTCGAGTTCCCAATTTAGTTTATTGTTCGTGGTATAATATTATGTTTGAAACTGGTCATTTTATTAACAATGCTTTCTCTCTATCTTCTCTCTCTCTCTCTCTCTCTCTCTCTCTCTCTCCCCTCTCTCTTCTCTAACTCTCTCATTCTTTTCTTATTGGCTGTCTGGGGAGACAATGTCTTCTGAATGTGGCATTTCCTTATATGCATAGTTCACATTTGTCTACGTTCTTTTAAACTATTTCCCAAGAATCCTTCACGAAATTCTAAACTCTTGCAACCCTGAACAATGCAAACTAATGGCAAATAACGTAATGTTTCGGGGATTGAAAAGAGTGCAATGAGACATTTTAATAATAAATTATAAAAAATAGCATCTAAGATATTGTAAAAAAAACACAATTGAAAAATATCAAGATTTAAATTACATGTACGAATGATTTTTTTTGCAGACTCAATGCAATATCTCGGGTGGATATCTTGCCGACATAGAAAATGGTGAGGAAAACTCATTTCTTCTACAACAAGTTAAAACCTCAACAGGTAAGTTTTGTTTCTACTTCGGTAATTTACCATGTAAGCCTTGTTTCTACTGGGTAATGCTCCATGAAATCCTGGTTTTTGCATGTAATCCACCATGTAAGCCGTTTTATACTATGGTAATGTACAATTTAAGCCTTGTTTCTACTATGGAAATTGACAATGTAAGCCGTGTTTCTACCACGGTAATGTACCATGTAAGCCTTGTTTTTACTAAGATAATTGACCATGAAATCCTTGTTTCTTAAACGGTTATTTACCATGTCAGCCGTTTTTCTACTGCGGTAATCTCCCATTTAATCCTTATTTCTACTGCGATATTTAACCATGTAATCTTTGTTTCTTTTGTGGTAATTTCAGTAGTTTAAGTGTTGCAAAAATCATGATACTTCAAAGTACCCGGAGTGTCCTTCGATATGTGTTCAAACCATTTCAACATCCACCATTCTGCAATCCTTTTAATTCTGATTCGACAAGCTATTGACACAAATGTTTTGCATAGTAACAATTTATTTCATATTAATGAATGCATTTTATGTAGGGATATCAACGGATACCGAAGTTGAGATCCGGATATCCGTTGAATCATCCAAACGGATATCCGGATACAAATACTCTGTTTAGTAATATTGTCAGATGTTTAGTAATATTGTCAGATGTTGGAGATTAAACAGTCGTTACCATAGACGTTATTAGATCGTCGTTTCTAAAAACAGAATTACATCGTGGTTTCCATAGACATAATTAGACAGATCGTCGTTTCTAAAAACAGAATTAAATCGTCATTAATGTTTCATTCAATAATTTAATTACATATGAACAATAAGGCATTTGATAATCTCAATAATTTGTTCGTTTTTAATTGTAAAATAAAGTTCGCACAAGTTTGGACGTAAAATGATAATAGACTGTGTAAATGAAATATACATTTGATGTTGTTGTCCTTCATTATCATTATACCTCACACAATGTCAACAAACAGCGTCTGTAGAATGAAAGGCATAACAAATAATTTGTTTTGAACGTAGATAAAAGAAGTCAAGATCGCAAGATCGAATAAAATATTAATTTATCAATATTTTTTATATTACTCAAACGGACATAATTAAACGCATGCCATTGATTTATGCCGACAAACATGAGATCTACAGAATTACAGCTCTACCCATTCTCAATCACAGGTAAACTTATCAATAATAATACTTACTTTAATAAGACATATAAGCAATTTCGGACAAATGGTTGAAAATCGCCATGGCGAAAAAACATCATTTCAAATTTTTGGCCACTAATCGCCATGGCGATAGCTAACTCATTTTAAAATATTTTTTAATTAAAAAATCGCCATGTCGATAGCTAACTCATTTTAAAGATATTGGTTCAAAACATAGTACTGTAGTATTTATTGTAAGACCCCCAAATAGAAGTAAACGAAAAAAAACCATTTAGATTAGGCCCCAATTAAAAAAGGTAGCTGAGTTAGCGAATTCATCGGATTGGCAAACATTCACCGGATATAATAATGCTATACTCAAAAATAAGTAGGAGCTTCAAACGTTGTTATTAGTTAACAAGTTATTATATATACAACCATGCGTAAGCACATTTCTAAACCTGTGAAGCCCAATTTCTGCAGGTCATCACCTCTCGTCAATCCGTTTACATGCTTGAATGCACACTGACAGCGACTAATATATATTTTTTCAGAATATCCGGATGCTTAATTCGATCCGGATATCCGATGATCCGAAAGGATATCCGGATAATCAGATAGCCGTTGACATACCTAATTTTAAGGAAAATTGAGCCACTTGTTTCGTAATGTAGTGTGCCAAGTCTCCATGATGGTGTTCATGTTGCTCATTTTCATAATTTCTAATTAAGTATATTTAGATATGAATGTATAACCAAAATGTCTTCATGATTGACAATATTACCTTTCACAGAAAACCCGTACTATATTGGGTTGAACGATATCGAGCAAGAATTAAACTATTCTTGGTTTAGAACAAATCGTCTCTTGTCTCAAACCGGTTATTCACAGTGGAGGATAAACGAACCTAACGACCGTTGGGGTAACGAAGACTGTGTAGTGATGGAATATGATGGATACTGGAATGATGTGATGTGTGATGGGTCATACCGATACATTTGCGAAATTAAATATTAGCAGGTAAATTGTTTTTTTAGAAATCGATTCATCGCTTCGTAGTCATTTTTCGGAGAGAATAAGAAGCTTGACTGTAAATGTTGATATGTAATGACCTTTTCTATCATTAACGGATATCAAATGTGTAAAAATTCGATAACATTTTGTCTTATTACCTTTAAATTTTCCTTTTTTTACACCTTTAAAGTCTTTGAACCCATTGTTTGATAAAGTTCATCCTACTCTTCGGGCTCATGTCGTGTTGTTTCTTCCAATTGCACGTTTGAGGTCGTCAGCAGACTGAGGGGAAGGTGCGTATACAAGCTCTATCAAGAATCACCAAATGTAGGAGTCCAGCAATGCCGTTTTCCATTCATTTCTAACTCTGTGTTAAAGGTTTTCAGTGATGGTCGGGTTCCTGAGCCGGAAGTGTCAGCTACGAAACTAGACATTGAAAAAGCATTACAAATAACACCGCGCACGTGCTCTGCCCATATGAATAGCTCCAATCCTAATTAATTAAGTTTAACATTTTTTGTTTAATGCCAATCCTATTTGTGATTTGATGTTATTAATGATGAAAAGTACTGCCTTGTTGTCGCATGAAAACTGGATTTAATTGTTTCTTAATTTAGCCACCCCTTATGCAAACCGCCACTTCCATGGGAAACAACTTGAGTTTTGTTATGTCCTGCTCGTTCCGCCTTACAGGCTACGTTGGTAGAGCGGAAAAGGACGGACGTGAAGTATCGGAGTGCACTCACCCAAAGTTCTAATTGGTCATCAATTGTAGATGTTTAAATTGCATGCTAGTTTCCTTTCCTCCCTACATCAAGAAAGTTTGTGAATAGAATTGTTTTGTCTTGGAATTAATTATAAGATGTCTTTTTCATCGTTATTGATTGTTTTCTTTGATGAATTCAATATACCATTAACTTAAACTCTAGGGTCAAAATAAGAACAATCTTAAATTGAAATGTAGTAAATTATAAACTTTGGTTCTTTGAAGGGGATTTATTTAAACAAAAATGCTGCTGATTAAGGTTTTACCAATATTGCAAATGTCGAAATCTGGCTAAAAAATTCAAAAATAAACTTTGGGGAAAATACACATTGCCACCTACATTTTAATAAGGAAATGTTTTTATTAAAGGATAATGTTTGCAAGTTCAGTCTAGTCAAGGGAGGATGTGTTGTTTTGAATGTGCATATTTTACTTCTTTTACATATGTTGTAATGCGTATTTTCAGCAGAGAAAGTATAAAAGTATTATTATACCTATCTCAATTTTGTGTGTGAATGTGTTTAAATATGTATGTTATTTTCGAAACAATTAGTAAATATTCATTGTTATAATCAAACACACTCGAAAACAGAAACATTGTGTTATCATTCCAAGTGGAAATGTTCGTTAGTTAAAATTCTTCTTCTGTCTATAAAGTCCTTATGTGATTACTTATAGAAAACCTCAAAACTGAAGTTGCTGATGCATTAATTGCAAAAATACTTAAAAAACGTTGAAATTTATGCAGTAAATATTAATAAACAACTTATAATTGTAAGGTGTATGTCTTCATAAAAGTATTTTTGTGAGTCTCTGCTTTTGTTTTCCTTCCTGTCAACCATATCTAACCTTTTTTTTATATAAGCAGATTTTAGAAGTCTAGAGTATTTTTGTTAATTTGCTTCCTCAATCATTTGT
Organism: Corbicula japonica; assembly: GCA_038501625.1. NCBI lineage: Eukaryota > Metazoa > Mollusca > Bivalvia > Venerida > Cyrenidae > Corbicula > Corbicula japonica. The sequence goes on from JAZAYU010000015.1 coordinate 9,300,447, forward strand.
TTTCTTTTTTCATATCATCTCATCCTGCATGGCGTGTATAAGATGTCTTTTTATCACTTGTTTAATTAATATTATATTTTTTTAAACTTTGCTAGGAATCGTTTTTATTAATAATGTCATATGGGGCACGCCACGGAAAAAGTTACCTTCGGTCATATTTTGTGATATTTTAGTTGTTACTATATTTAGAATAAGTTTACAACTATCTATTATTTTATCACAACTAAAAAAGTGATTTTGCTACAGATTTTGACAATAAAATGGTATTTTTACCGCGAAATGCATAATATATAACGCCATCTGATCAACTTTAAGACGTCATTTCAAGGATTGATGTCAACTCTCCGAAGGTACCTTTTCCCGTGGCGCGCCGCATATACAGAAAAGCTCTTAAGAGATAAAACTTTTATTTTTATTCAATTTGACTGATGTTTTCAATAAAATAATTATTGTATTTGTTTTTGAACCCAAACACTACCAAGTAACCTGTTCATGCATAACACGATGACACCTAATACATGTATTCGAGTCGTAATATAATTATATCATTTGCGTTATCTTAACCATGAAATGTAATTGGCTGTTTTTTCTGAATGTGGCGATTCCTGATATGCATATTTCACCTTTTTTTGCTTCAAATTATTCATTTGTCATTTGTTGAGTGTGTAGTTCCAATTTTGTTTAAACTCTTAAAAATCTGTTTGTCTATGAGAGAATGTTTCCGCTAGAAGAGGAAATACAAGCGTTGCTCTGCGCAGATCTTGAAAAAATGGGATGCATAAAAGGCGAAAATGAATTTAATATGAATCGTCGATGCTAGTGAACATTATTTCTGGTTAACAGTTTTAAGCACAAATCAATATTCTTAATTTTGTAAAGCTGTATATTATTTACCTGTATGCGGACATGTTTAAAAAGTGAATGAAATACGACATGACAAAAATCATTTTGCAATTATAACTCCACATTAAATCAAATTAGCCGCTTTGACTAAGTACGCAATGTAACCAGAGGCCATGTATTGAAAAGTCAAAGCTTTGCAGAGACTGCAATGTGCCCGCAAAAGACATTCTTTTTCACTTTTAACACTTTCATTGAATAAGGGTGCTATCACTTATAACCAAAATTCCCCACTAACAAGATAAAAAATAAAAATTAACCAGGCAAACAAACCAAAAATCGAGAACAACAACAAAACCAATAGAATAGTTTATCATCTTTCTTTCTAGTGAAATGACCAACCTTTACAGGATTGGCTGTCTTTTTCAATTTTGCCTGAGGATACAGCCTCGCCAGGGCTTGCCACCGAATCACTTCCATCAAATTAAGAAGCATTGTTCAATAAGCCATATAATAAGCTGCGTTTCTCTGTAAAACATATAAAACAGTTTCATGTACTTCGGGAATTGGACTGATATCCTTTTAGACCTGATGGCATAATTTCTTCTGGTCAGCTGCTGTGATTACGAATCAATTTTACGATGTATTACGTATTGGATTCAAATTTCGTCGATGCCCACTAATAGATATGTGAAAAACTGCTATGTTATGTTATTACATTACGATATTTAAGGCTATTAGAATTGGGTTACATCCGTGAAAAGAAATTTATATAGAAACGGGTTTGGTTAAATTTGGGAAGCACAATCAGTTAAAAATTTGGTATTTTTTCTTCACCAATATTCACGAAGATTCACAATATATGCAACAATGGTCAGAGGAATGTAAACAAAACTTAAAGCTAACATCGTATTGCTTGTCTAAAACAAATTTAAAGTTCGAAAGGTATCTCGAAATAATTTATATTTAAAAAAATTAGATTCTATTTTTCTTCTATTAGAACATCATCGCATTCACTTCTTACTGAAAACGGCAGACATATTGGTTTAGCAAGAGAGCAAAGAACCTGTTTCTATTGTAATGATCAAATTCAAAATGAATATCATTTTATCCTTTTATACATTTTATAAATCATTGCGTGAACGATATAATGATAAGAAATATTATATGAATCCGAATCTTCATAATTTTAAATATTCTTATGTCTTCTCAAAACAATCAAACTATTAAAAATCTGGCATCATTTTTTTACCATAGCTTTGTTCTCCGTTCAACTGTTGTATGGTTCACTTAGCTCATTAAGTATGTCAGGTGATGTTATATAATGCATATTGTCATAGTTACAATATTATATTTGCATTATGGCGCTTGTTAAAATTCAATGAGTTTTTTACTATATTTTTACACTGCTGTATTATTGTATTGTTGTGTAGGTATTGTTTTCTCGCTCGGATACCTTGCTTTTCGTTTCGACAAGGCTGAGTGAGTTGTTTGCCCTTATTTGCCTTATTCACAGACCTCCTTTTGAACAGTATTACTGATTCTGCCAAGCTTTTCTTCAAACATAACACTTTGTTAATAATTTGATTTAATTTACAGCTGGTATAGCAAATTATATTTTCTATCTACTAATTATTCAACTTTATATTTCCTTATCTCGAATGTTATATTATGTAATGTTAAAAGTATTTTGAGATCACTTGTACTGAAATAGCTATATCATGTTGTATTGATGTGTTTGTGTATGGGCTGGAGGCCTACATCACAATAAACTATTGAATCTTGAATCATCTTGTTTTCGTGCAGACATAGTGTACGCTCATGCCGAAAAGGACATTTACAAATGTAAAAGGTTTCCCCTCACCTCATTTTAGTGTAGATTTTAGGTTAAATTACCTCCCTTGATGGTAAAATGATAATTTTAAACCATGGAGTATGTCAATCATTGGGGATGCTAGTATATAGGCATATTTAATCTATCCTTTTTAGGGCAAATAGATGGGTCATCTTTATATTCTTTGTATGATAAAGGGCTGTGTACATTTATATCATTTAGGCAAGTTCGGCTTTGACAGAACGTAATTTCTACATTACCATCAACAGAAACTAATATGATAGTTCAAAATTACTTACTTTTACCTATTTGAATGTATTTGTTATTTTTCGCAATTAATACGTCTTTTACACATGTTTTGTGATAATTAAGTACTATAATAATTATAGCTTAAACTCAATTTAAGTAAAAATTTTATTGTAGACGATCTATAAGAATTCATATAAATGTTTGTTTTTGTTGTATTAACAGTTAATAGCTTTCCAATTATTTATATCTTCGTGGTGACTTGTTAAAATTATTTTAAGATAATTGTTTTGTAATCATTAAGATTTAATATACACGATTTTTGTTTAAGAGTAATCAGTTGCTTATAATGTTCCAATAATTTATTTTCAATAACAATCTACTCGTGTGGATCTGTGTTGTGTTTGCTGGATTAATATAAACCTACTAAGTGCAGTGAACACATTTCTGTGCTTTCTAATATAAAGTTGACAATTTTATGTTATTGCATTGGTTGGAGTTGGGTCCTAATCAATGACACAGCATAACATTGTAATTTGTTACAAACGTAACGTAGCATTACTTCTGTAACTAAGACAAAATGTTATTTATTTGATATGCTAAATGAGTCATTTGCAAATTGACAACTTGATACTGTGTCATTGATTGAGACCAAATTTGTGCTCCAGAGATAAAATATATTAGGCCAAAAATTGATCCCAATAGAGATTATTTAACCCTTTCCTCCGTAGATACAATTTATTGCTAGGGCGAGAAGTTTAGATCCAGATCAGCCGGCACTTCCGTGTTGTCTGATCAGGATCTAAACTGTTCGCTTTTGATTCATAAGGTCATTTCTGACCAAAATGCGACCAGTGCAGATCCTGATCAGACGGCACTGATGTACCAGCTGATCTGGATCTACTGGTCGCACATGAAAATTTAGATTTATTTGAAGTAAATATATTGTATAACATATAATGATGTGTGTCAAATAACTTTTGAGTGTAAATAAAACAAGAAAACAATATTCTTGTTTCTGTTGATATGTTGATATGTTGATTGGATCTCCTCATCATGTATTGCACCAGACAGGTCTGGCACGTACCGCATACCGTTCCGTACTGTGTAGAAAGTCGATTGACGACGTCACTGATTGTGTCCGGACGGGCTGGACTACGCACCAGAATACTTATTTTAAGAATTACAAAAATCCTATGAACATAAAATGATTTTTTTCAAAATGTTATAATTACTAACATCACAAACATTGTAGGCATAAGAAATACAATATTTTATTTAAACGTTTGATGAAATATACTGAACAAAAATGGAAACTTACCAGTTTTGAAATTCAAAACATTTTTTCACTTATACTACTCGTAAAATTTATTTTTCATTTAATTTGTGGTATTTACACGTACCTGGTCATTTAATAAAGCGGGAAGATGTTGCTATGTTTTACTGGGGTCAAGGTTATCTTCTCTTTTCAAAATAAAGTTGAAATTAAAATTACTAACATAAAAGTCTCAAACAGATTATTTGACAGTCAAGTTAAGAAGTTTATGGCAAGTTTAGAAAAAGTGAAATACGCATATCAGGAATGGCCACATCCAGCAGACACACCCTCCCACAAAGACAAAATGTAGAGAGAAGAGCATGGTAATCAGTTTCAAAAGGTACACCACAAACAATTACCGAAAGTAAGAATCTTAGGGGTTACTGCCTTGGAACGGTCAGTGGCAAAACAATAAGCCACCTGGGGTTTAAACCGGGTTCTAGGGTGCACCAACCTCACACTTGCCGCAACAGGTTCTTATATGAACAAATGAGTACAGGTTATCTTGGTGAAATAAATCCAACCCGCCTATCAGCTCAACAATGTTGCATACACAAACACACAAACATATAAAACGTAAGAACTTGTAGCATAGCAAATCCAAATGGGTAGGTACTCAATGAGACCAGAGTACCTGGAAAATTAGCAAGAACACGATGACATGGATAAAAGAAACAATCGCGCTTCTAGATTCTTATGAAAGATTTCACCATAAAACTTCATAAACTCTTAAACCCCTGCCACAGTCGTGCAACAAAAAAGGTAAGAATAATGATCAATTGTAGATGGGCTAATCACAAGGCCTAAATTGTTTTTTGTTTTGTTTTGAAAGGACCCCTAGTTAATATTTAACAAGAGGGTCATGATGGCCCTTTATCGCTCACCTGAGTACCTGGTTAATGTGTGCGAGACTAGGGCTGTGTTAAACTGACTTCCGCTTTAACTTTGGCATTCCTGTTAATAGGCAGTCAAATAAACCAAGAGATATAAAAACTCTGGTCTAACCATACAAGACAAATGTCATTTATCAATACAATAGTGTTAAAATACTGCAATGAAATTACGAAATGACGTGTTCAATAAACATCACATTATTAAAACTAGAAATCGTCAAAACAACCTTTCTGACAAATTCAAGGATATCTGAGCTGAAAATGTAACACCTAAAGTGTTAAGAATGGGCTGTGTGACCTATGTTTTACCCGATGTGATCAATATTTGAATTTGGGGTAGAAATCAACCAAACTACCTTTCTGGCAAATTGCCAGGATATTTGGACTGAAACAGTACCCTCTAGTGCATTAATAAATTTTTTTTCTATTTTTAGGTCATGTGACCTAGTTTTTGACCCCAGATGACCCATATTCGAACTTGTCCGAGTAATTACAGGGATAACTTTCTTTTTTTTAGTAGCAGTGACATTGATCTTGGACCTACAGGCATGGGTATTCTAGGCAACACATCGCCTTGTCATGGTGAACATTTTCGCCAAGTAATTTTGAAATCCCTCCATTCAAAATGAAGTTACAGCCAGAACAATAAAATTCAATTTTTAATAACAGTGACCTTGACGTTGGACCTACAGGCATGGGTATTATACATGACACACCGCCTTGTCATGGTGAACATTTGTGCCAAGTTACTTTGAAATCACTCCATTCATAACGGAGTTACAGCCAGGACAAGACAATTCTATTTTTAGTAAAAGTGACCTTGACCTTGGACGTACAGGCATGGGTGATGTACGCGACCAAACGTTTTGATATGTTGAACATTTTCACCAAGTTATTTTAAAATTCAATAAGAAATAACAAATTTACAGCCCAGATAAGAAAATTATATTTTTAGTAACAGTGACCTTGACCTCGGACCTATAGGCATGGGTATTGTACGTGACACACCGCCATTTCATTGTGAACATTTGTGCCAAGTTATTTTGTAATATATCCATTCATGACGAAGTTACAGCCCGGAGAATAGAATTCTATTTTTAGTAACACTGACCTTGGACCTATAGGCATGAGTGTTGTACGCGACCCAACTTCTTGATATGGTGAACATTTACACCAAGTTATTTTAAAATCCAATAAGGAATTACAAATTTACAGCTCGGAAAAGAAAATGCTATTTTTAGTAACAGTGACCTTGACCTCGGACCTACCGGCATGGGTATTGTACGTGACACACTGCCTTGTCATGTTAAACATTTGTGTTAACTTATTTTGAAATCTCTCCATTCATAACGAAGTTACAGCCCAGACAAGAAAATTCTTTTTTTAGTAACAGTGACCTTGACCTTGGACCAATAGACATGGATATTGTACGCGACACAACACCTTGTCATGGTAAACATTTGAGCCAAGTTATTTTGAAATCTAATAAGAAATAACAAATTTACAGCCCGGACAAGATTTTTCTATTTTTAGTAACAACGATCTAGTTTTTGACCCCAAATGACCCATATTCGAACTCTTTTAAGTAATTACTGGGACATACGTCCTGACCAAGTTTCGTTACAATCGGAGCAAAAATGTGACCACTAGAGTGTGAACAAGAAAAATCATATTTTCAGTAACAGTGACCTTGACCTTGGACCAACAGGCATATGTATTGTACTCAACACACCGCCTTGTCATCCTGAATATTTGTGCCAAGTTATTTTGCAATCCAATGAAAAATACCAATTTTACAGCCAGGGCAAGAATTTTCTAGTTATAGTAAAAGTGACCTAGTTTTTGACCAGAGATGACCCATATTCGAACTCGTCCAAGTAATAACTGGCAAATACGTCCTGACCAAGACTCAGGCATGGGTATGGTACGTGACACACCCCTTGTCATGGTGAACATTTGTGCCAAGTTATTTTGAAATCCAATAAGAAATAACAAATTTACAGCCCGGACAAGATTTTTCTATTTTTAGTAACAACGATCTAGTTTTTGATCCCAGATGACCCATATTCGAACTCGTCCGAGAAATTATCGGGACAGACACCCTGACCAAGTTTTGTGACAATCGGAGCAAAAATGTGACCGCTAGAGTGTTAACGAACTAAGTGTGGACGGGTGACGGACGACAGACGACGGACGACGGACGACCGACATTCATCCTGACAGCTCACCCTGAGCCAGCTCAGGTGCGCTAAAAACACAGAATATCGCAGTAATAAACAGCGCTTTTGTTTAGTTTAACCATCTTCGGAGAACCTAATTTTCTTATTTCCTTCCTTTCAATTAAAGACTGTTCTTATTTTGACTCTGCGGTGTAAGTAAATGATTTTAGATAAATTTAAGAAAACAGTCAACAAAGTTTAAAAAGATATTATTAATTCCATGACTAAACGGTTCTTTTCACAACCTCTATTGACAAAGGGAAAAAACGAAACTAGCATATAAACATATACAATTTGAACCTTGGGTAAGTCTCTTTTTAATATCACGCTAGCGTTGTTTGTGTTGTGTTGCGGCTGTATAATGTCTCCCCGTAATTTGTACTTATGTAATAGGCTAATAGAACTTCTAAAATTACATTAGTTTGAATATTTTGGCCAGTTTAAAGATGATTGGTTTCAATATCTAAGTGAATATAGATTTGAATTTTTAATCTAAAATTAAAATTTGACGTTGGTGTTGTCTGTGATATGTATGATTTATATTCTCAAATCCCCTGTCAGATTTTAACTATGTTTAGTTTCGCCTATTGTTTTCTTGTTTAGGGAACATCCATTCTTTTATCCGGGGACCTTAAGTTGCTGTTACGAAAGGGTGTTAATCTGAAAATACAGCATTGAAGGTTCCACCTTCACCGCCATATGCATTCCATAGTTCGGGATGGATCTAGATTGTACTTTTTACTTGTGTTAAATATTAACACCCCAAAGAGCCATCGGTGATTGATCGGTAGTTTTTTTAGCCAAATTATGGAGTAAACCGATGACAAGGGATTTAACACCGATATCAAATATTGGTCACCTGTTTTCCACCTATCAACTGCTGTTGGGGAAAGATGAGTTTCATCGGTGAAAAATTACCGATCGGGATTTTCAGACATGTTTAAAATTCTCGATCGGTGAAAATATTTTACAAATAACCGATTGCCAACCTGTCTTTAACCGATCATCACTGATCAACAACCTGTCTACAACCGATATCATCGATCGGCAACCTGTCTACAACCGATATCTCCAATGGGCCACCGATAAGCAACTAATCAACTTATACTTACCACCGATAGAAAAACGATGAGCGTACCAGCAACCAATGAAATATTTGTTGAACACTTGTCAATCACCGATGGCTATTAACCAGAAATACAATAACGCATGACAACCGATCAAATCAGCGAGTAACCTTAAATAAAATAACCGATTGGGCACCGACCGTCTGTGTAACTGGGGCCTACGTTGCGCTTAAACCCGTGCTACGCGGCGTTTCTTTATCATTTCGATGGAAAAAAAACATTGTATGGAAGGTGAGGAGTCATTACATCTCCATTATTGTTATTAATACTTTTTAAGTGTCACTTTTACGCTGTAAATGAAACCCAAGTGCATTGCGTTGAAGAACAGACTCGATCTATCTAAGTTACAGATTGAAATGAAGTCGGAAAAGAATAAGGCACACCTATCTCGCCGTGTTGATTTGTGCCTTTGTTACATTAAGATTAAGAGTACTAAAGTACTTAAGTCATGAATTGATTGACTGCGACAAGTTGCTGACCTAAAATAGTTCAATTTGTAAATAGTTAACAAAATAATGACAAAATAAATAATTCATTGATCTCTTGGGAGTAGCATGCATAGTATTATGTACCTTATAAACCTTTTATACAGTCATAAAACTTACATCTTAAAAGCATCTACAGTCCCCTTCATTGAATGGCTATCTACAGTACAATTGACAGTCACGTGACAGACAAGAAAAGTTTAATATGATTTATCGGTAAAACAGAATATATTGGTTACCATTATGTTCCGTAACGGTTTATGAAAAAAAGTTATTTATTAAACAAATAGATGAAAAGGGAACTTTGAAGACCCTCGACGACAAATATGAAAATATTGTAGGCTCGGTTTGGTTGAGCCTGTTCATGGGCAGTAATGGAAATGCTTATTACTGCCCACTCCGCCTAGCTCCGGGTTTATTTCACCAAGACAACTTGTATTTGTTTTGTGCAGCCTAGAACATGGTTTAACCCCCCAGTGGCAATTTGTTTTGCAACTGACCGTTCCAAGGCGGTAACCCCAATGGTTCTCTTTTTTTCAATTGTTTGTGGCGTCTTATTTGAATTGTCATACTTATAAAAAATATGCCCTCTCTTCCTCTCATCTTTTTCGCTGCGTGGGGAGGCTGTGTTTTCTGAGTGTGGCGATTCCTGATATGCATATATCACTTTTCAGTATAATACAACAATAATTTGATTCATTGAAAGTGTATGTGAGGATAAATTGCAGGTCTGGGTCTCATATACTGTTTCTCATAACTAATTGGTGATCTTGTTACACGATTTGATTAAAAGTTATTTTCCGCGTAATACAAGTACACAAAGGCAATATGATTTCCTGTCTTGCGCTGTGACGCTTTTTGTCGGCACCTTTTGTTGTCAAGCGCCTTGTTAATGATTAATTCTTACTTGATACAGATAAAACATGTTTACACATGTTTGGTTTTACAACATATCATGGAGTTGTCGTATATCCTAAAGGTGCCTAGTCACGAATTAAGAGCCGCAGGGAAAAAAAATGTGTCCAAATATCAAAGTGTATAATTATGAACTTAGAAAACCTGTAAACTTAGGAAGTATGACTTAATAAAATGTTGGGGCTAGTGTGAGGTTGGTGCACCCTTGCATCTGGTTTAAACCCAAGTGAAAATTGTTTTGCCACTGACCCTTCCTAGGCGGTAAGCATTGTTTATTGTTTGGCGGAGTGGGGAGGCTGTGTCTTCTGGATGTTGCCATTCCTGATATGCATATTTTACTTTTTTTCAAAATGTTTTTCTATTGAACGTTCCAATGTATGAACCCCTCGGTTTCTCTTTTTTAATAATTTTGTGCTGGTCTTTTATATTCATCATTATATTATAAACCCATACTCTCTATGTTTTGAAATGTGGCTAACTTTTTGTTTTAATGACATTTTAGCACATTAAATATTCAATATAGATTGTAAGGTTTTCCCACATATAACACCCAATAGCAAATTTAAAGAAATACGGGAGAAATTATTTGAGCAAACACAAACCTTACAAAAGCACATTGTTGAAGTCATTATTATTAATATTATTGAAGAAATATTGGTAACGCACTTTAAATATGTTACTATGATATCGCAACTGCATTAGGAATTGATCTTACATATTACTCAGTTTAATATCGCATTGTGTTGCAAAATTTACTCTACTGCGATTTAAAGTAAAGTCATTGACATAAGAAGCCTTCAGCTACGTTCTCGTCTAACCGGTCAAAATGTTTTTTAATGTTTATCATTTTACTTGTCCATTCACACTGCATGGAACATTCTGTTTTCAGAAGAAATATCTAAAAATCAATTACAATTATCGATCAACCTATTATAAACGTAAAGTTGCTTCGTCACATATCGCTGCATGCAAAGTATGTCCCAGCTATACTTGTGACAAAGCCCTATTCACTTAGCGGGTAGCAAAAGCACGAGGATATAGTCTAGGATTACACATTAACATGTTTGTGAAAATACAGCTGATCTTTAAAAGCACAGTATATCCTGAAATCGTTATGGCACCTCAGAGTTCTTCCAGATACAAATTTCTTGCACGAACTAATCTCCACAAACTTCAACAAAACATGGCAACGAATAGAGTACTGTATGCCCTTTTCCTTACATTTCTAAATTCATACGGTTGTAAAAGGAACATACGCATGTACTATCATTTGGCCAACATGCAAAAAAAGTAAAATATGCATATCAGGAATCGCCACACTCACAAAACACAGCCTTCTTACTCAGCGAAAACGAAGAAAGGAATAGAGAGCATGTTTGTTATAAGTATGTCAATTCAAATAAGACGCAACAAAGAATAAACGAAAAAGAGAACCATTTGGGTTACCGCCTTGGAACGGTCAGTTGGAAAACAAATTGCCACTGAGGGTTTAAACCAGGTTCTATGGTGCACAAACCTCACACTTGCCCAAGCAGGTTCTCATATCAACAAACAAGTACAAGTTGTCTTGGTGAAATAACTCAAACCCACGTTGAAAGGCACGTTAACTTGCGTAATACATTGTATGTTATAAGATAGAAACCCACGTTGAAAGGCACGTTAACTTGCGTAATACATTGTATGTTATAAGATAGAAACCCACGTTGAAAGGCAAGTTAACTTGCGTAATACGTTGTATGTTATAAGATAGAAACCCACGTTGAAAGGCACGTTAACTTGCGTAATACATTGTATGTTATAAGATAGAAACCCACGTTGAAAGGCAAGTTAACTTGCGAAATACATTGTATGTTATAAGATAGAAACCCACCTTGAAAGGCAAGTTAACTTGCGTAATACATTGTATGTTATAAGATAGAAACCCACGTTGAAAGGCAAGTTAACTTGCGTAATACATTGTATGTTATAAGATAGCAACACACGTTGAAAGGCAAGTTAACTTGCGTAATACATTGTATGTTATAAGATAGAAACCCACGTTGAAAGGCAAGTTAACATGCGTAATACATTGTATGTTATAAGATAGAAACACGAACAGAACCGTACAGATCAGTGTACTTTCAGCAGTTGTGTTTTTTAATTCTTATAAAATTAAATATCCCATTTTTGTTTTCACTTGGATAACTTTTTTTTGCACTTTCCCTTGCGCAAAAATTTATCCTCCTCGAAATCTATAGATAGAACAATATTGACATGTTTTCTATCCTGTTTTAAATTTCTATTAATTTATGTATAATAAACAAGAATCACCAGGTTCTTTGGTGCACAAACCTCACACTTGCCCCGGCAGGTTCTCATATCAACAAACAAGTACAAGTTGTATTGGTAAAATAACTCCAACAATTAAAGACCCGGTAAAGAACTTAACAACTTCACCTTAAATTCTAAAGGAACACCGTCTGTGATATGGCATCGTCATTCAGATAATCAATTCTTTAAAGGAAAATTTTTAAACTCTTTTATGTTACCTCTTTACAAATGCATTCTGAAAAAACAATACTCACAACATGCATTTTCTCAATTTTTTCAACGTTATTGACCAATTCGAAATTAAAAGGCGGTGCAATTCAACATTCACCTATTGAAAACTGTTTTATGGTATTTTAATGGATTGTTTATTTCAAAGAATAAATTCTTTATTAAATAATTAATCAACTTCCGTTTCTAGGCTTAGTATTGTCCTTAATTTTTATCATGTCAATTATAACCGACCTCAAGACTAGAACCACTTATTCAAAATTAATTATGGTATAATAATGTGCCGTTCCGACGCGGAAAAATCTAATGAATTCTTAAGTTTCTAATATCTTTAATTTTAAACGAAGAATTGGATTTTACCACGTGTTTGCTAATTTCAGGAAAAGCAGTAAGTTAAAAACAGGAATTTACCACCATTTTATATTTCAATTTTAAACAGTGGATAATCTTAAGCAAAAGATTAATGATTAAATAAATGTCACCATTTAGTTAATAAGATAACATTGGGGGCCTGAATGTTAGTTTCATTTTAAATATGTATTTCTCATAGCAAGTAAAAATAAAATACAAATAATAAAAATCCAATATAAATTATCTTTTACTTTTTGAATGAAAATGTATCTTGCTATTGAAAATTTTTTGCATTTGTTATGCTTAACGTCTTTAAATCGATTTATAAGTGCAAGACACAAGAGATTATTTTTCGTGTTTTCTTGTTACATTAATTATCAACATAGTGCAATATCAACGTAAGCTCCATTGGAATAAGGGGATATATTGTTTTTGTGATAAGGCGACGTTATAAAAAGGACAGACTCTGTGTTAAAATTGGAAGAGTAAGTACTCGAAATAAAATTGAAAAAAAATATTTTTCTGGGAAGAAATTTGCAATCTCAGTTAAAAGATCTTGGGCACTTATCGGTCATATATTCCCAGACCGACCACAATGTCACGCCAAATATTGAGTTGGATTTTACACTCAACTCGAAGTGTTAACTTTAAAAATCGTAAAGATACATTGCTTATTTAATTGATTGAGATTTTAAAAATAAGTTTATATCATAAATATATTTTCTTTTGTTTTAAACATGTAAAATGCAGTTTTGAACATTTGTTATCCAAATATATTGCCTAAAACTTACAAAACAATACGTTTGAGAAGAAGCTGAGATTATCTGAGTTTAAACTCTTATCATTTATTGTAGAACATCACAACAGCGTTAACTGTTATATGGGGCACCCCACGGGAAAAAGTGTCTTCGGTTAAATTTTTGATATTTCTAGTTGTTACTATATTTGGAAAGAAATTATCTGTATTTTTTTTTCATAACTCAACAGTGATTTTGTTACACATTTTGACAATATAATGTTATTGTAACCGCGAAATGCATAATTATAATTAATGATGTCTTCTCAACTTGATTACGTCATTTTAAGAATTAACGTCAACTACCCGAAGGCACCTTTTCCCGTAATGCGCACAACATGGACTAATTCCATGATTTTAGGAAGCTGTTTTTTCATTTTAATAAATTCTTTTAAAAAATAACCAACATTAACTCAACTTTTATAAATAAACACGTTGATTTTAAATATAAAATTTTCATTTCGCACTGCGTGAAATATTTTGTAACGCAAAAATTATCCTATTTTGTGAAGCACTGGTTCTTGTACATTTAGTGAATAGATTGACTAATAAATTAATTGCCGAAAAGAACAACAATATTAATATTACATACATTTTTTTGGAATTTAAAAAAATCAACAACATGAATTTAAGAATCCAAGAATCTAAATTATATACAACAAAAAATCATTTTCCCTTTGACAAAATGCAAGTGCAGTCAAATGGCTGAATATAAATATATATTTCTCATATATATCACATTTATTATTTAATAAAATTTTAACAATTGTTTCTTCCAGAAATGATATTGTTCAGAATATGAATATCAAAAGTGTACTCAAAACTAGTATGACTACTTATGTTAAGTTAACTTGGATAAAATATAAACGTTTCAAAACAGTAATACTAGTATTTATGCTATTTTTCTCTTTTTATAAAAATGTTTTTATTGTTTAAAGAAATATAAAGTAAAAATATATCCAAAATAAATGGTGCTTGTACTTAAAATGTAAATTATTTACGCCGCTGGACATGGAATGGTATTAATCTTAAATACCGCATTGAAGGTTCCATGTCCATCGCCATATGCACATATACACACCATCGTTTGGGATGGACGATATTGTACTATTTATTGGTGTAAATATTGAGTTGCGCTCGACCCGGGGTTAGGCGGCGTATGCAGTAATATGCATTTCCATTACTGTCCATGAACAGGCTCAATTAAACCGAGCCTGCAATATTTTCATATTTGTCGAGTTCGGTGGCTTTCAAAGTTCCATTTTCATCTATTTTTATTATTTATCTTTGCTAAAAGATTAACCACTGTATATTAAAACTATAATGTGATGGTAAATTGTGTCAGCATGTCCCAAATGAAGAATGTTTGAACATTCACTTTTTGTGATTGCTTAGACTTTAACGACAATCTGTAAACTGGGAAATAGAACTGAACCTACCAGAATCTAATGATTAAAACATGGTGATCGCCGCGTGTATGTGCTTTGGAACTTTTTCAATGCTTATTGTGTTTTTACAATTGTTAATGGTCGACTGTCAGCAATTTCAAGTTACAAATTGGAGCAAATGTATTGAACCGAAAGATAGTTTTGTTAAGTTGGTAGGCGTATCAATTGATGAATGTGTAGACGCCTGCATAAGAAGACATACATGCAGGTCGATAGGATATAGAAGGCGTATGCAGTTTTGCGAGCTACACAGAGACGACAACTTGGTTACAAATGCAGAGGAGGAATCGTGCGTTTTTGTTGACCGGAATGACATGGACACAGCAAGTGTACGTATGTCTTATACAATGCTCTCTTTCTTTCTCTCTTCTTTTTCGCTGCGTGGGGAGGCTGTGTTTTGTGAGTGTGGCGATTCCTGATATGCATATTTTACTTCTCATTACCTCTTTTTTCCCAAAGAGTAAAGACATTGTAAATAAAAACTCAATATGCAGCTATATTAAAATCAGAACCATTAAATGTACGGAGATTCAAGTAAACCATTAACCATTTTAAATATTTGTACCATTCTCATTTTAGGCCGACATATGTAGTTGCTCGCATGTCGGACATGTTTGTAACCTGATGTCGGGCCAGTGCGAGATCATGGGTAAGATTATTATACATTTGTTTTATTATTTCGCGATTGTAAATATGCAAAACATGTAATTTGTAAATGGTATATCACGAATAATTGCTGACTTTCAATTAAATCATTTTAATACCACTTTTTACAATAAATCCTTTCATCCATATATACACAGTTTACGCATGTGCGACCAGTGTAGATTCAGATCAGCCGGCACATCTGTTTCGTCTGATCAGGATCTGCACTGGTCGCAATTTGGTCAGAGATAACCTAACAAATAAAAAGCGAACGGTTTAGATCCTGATCAGATGGCACCAATGTGACCGCTGATATGGATCTAAATTGTTCGCCCTCGCAATTAAAGTGTATCTATGGGAGAAATGGTTAATGCTAATCTATATAAATGTTTATGGATGACAGTATCTTCTTCAGAATGCGGCCATCCTGACTTGGTGAATGGTACAGTATATGGAAACCGTCATTACATCGGGGCCAAACTACAGGTTTCCTGCGATCAGGAATTCGTAGAACGCAGTGGAATAAAACAAGTTACATGCAGTTCGACAGGTGAATGGGATCCGACTCCGGTATGTGAAGAGCTAAATGCAGCATCAGGAAATGTAACAACAAACGTGACAGCTGCAGCGGCAAACATTACAAGTAATATTCTGAAGCCGATTATGAATTTTATACAATTGTGTTCTAATTGTCAACCAGTTGTTGACTCCTCGGGGAAGGGATTAATAATACACTGTATTGTTACAGTATGGTATTGTATTGTTTTTGGTTTTCAACCTCATAAGGTATTTATGCCTTCGGTGTCATTTATGACGTTGCCTGAAGAGATTTGTGTATATGGCTAATTTTCACCATTTTTTAATTTTTTATTATAAATTATTTTATTTGTGGGTATTCAACAGGCATTTAAATGTTTACTCGGCAAAATTCTAACGTTGAAAGCATTAATTCATGTGATAAAGAAACAAAAGACCAAGGTACGTAATCCGGAAATAAAAGGAAATGTTTTTAACTTCAAGTTAATAATAAATTATGTTTACAATTATTATATTTATTTTTATTAGTTTCCTGTTTGTTTAAAATAAACTCTGATATTGCTGAATACATGAAGCCAGGTCATTTATTGTTGCGTAATTACGAAATGTTGTCCCCTCTTACGGAGCCTTATTTTTGAAATCAGCGTTTTAAGACCTTTTCTGTGAGATATAATATCAGTAAATAAAGTTAGCAAAAGAAAGAACAACTCAACCTCCTCTTTTCATTTATTGTCATGATTTATGTCGGTTTTTTTTTGCTTGTTGCTGTTGAAAATTTAGTTTTCTATGTTTTAAAGGTTTTACCAGTAGCATGTGTTTCTTTATTTACAGATTGTGTACCAAAATTGATTAACTGATAAAAATATTTTTCAGCTAAAGAATACTACTGTCCAGTCGCTCCGTACGCCCCGAACTACACCAGGTTTGATCTCCATGGTGACGGCGTTCGAATTGATACCAGAACGAATATTACATTCCAAACTAAGGGTAGGTCATTATGGTTTTTTTTCGTCTTCTAATATTTACCGAAATGTACTAGTTTTTAATTAACTGTGTACTATTTTGCTATGCATTTTTCACAAAATTTAGATTTTGTTATGATTTTTTCTTTACGGAACATTCTGTGCTTTTTTATTGATAACTTTTATTTATTAACAAAAAAAAAATATTGCTATAATTATTAATTTTACATGAACAATCATAACGAAAGCTGAAATAAACTGTTTTTTTTCTTATTTTCATGCAAAGGTGACAAAATGCATTTTCCCAAATCGTTATAATTGAGTTGCAAGAACAAACGTTTTATAGTGTTGTGTGCATTTTAATTTAACCAATTCATTAGTTGCTACTGTCTTGAAGCAAATCATTGTTAAAGATTATATGCACGTTTAGTGTGCCAGCGAACTCACTTGAACCTATCCTGAAATCTTTCATATAATCAAACACAACTTCTTTAAATATATTGCATACAGGTTCGATTAGGCCTGTGTAGTGGCAGAAGGGAATTTTTATTTACCTCAAGATGTGGTATAGATGTAAAAATGCTGCATTGGAGGATAAATGTTCACGACCATATGCACATCATCGTTTGGGATGAATCGAAATTGTACTTTTCATTGGTGTAAAAAAATAAGTAAAGGCGCTTAACCCGAGGCTAGGCGGCATGAGCAGTAATATGCATTTCCATTACTGCCTACGAACAGGATCAGTCAAACGGAACCTGCGTTATTTATATATTTATCGCTTTCAAAGGTACCTTTTCATCTACTTTTCTTGCATACCGGATAAGTATTTCTGCGTGATTTACCGGGGACAGAAAAGCTTATCTTTTCCCTAGGGAATAGATAACGTTCGCGTGCTGCATAAGTGACGTCACGTCTTCAAGTATCTGACGTAATAAATTCAAGTTACTGACGTCATTTACTAAATAAGATTTGCGTTAAACGTCAATATGTTAGCGTAAGCAAACAAAATTAAGTTTGTATACATTTACTAAAATGTAAAAGAAGTAAAAGGTATGCAAGAAAAAGTATCTTGCATGAGACATTCGGTAAAGACAGAAAAATCTGTCACCTCGGGTGAACTGTTTTGGCGGGAACTCGGCAGAGCCTCGTTCCCGCAAAACAGTTCCCCCTTGTTGACAGATTTTTCTATCTTCACCTCCCACCTATGCAAGATACTTATACAATATCACAGAAGCGCTGTTGTTTTAGCCATGTGGTGGCTCTCAAAAGTCTACCTGTATATACAATCAGTGTAGTTATCAGTTACGTACTTTGAGTCTCGTTGAACGCCTATGTACTATGTTAATATTACTTCCAACATTACTTATGTTTTAATATTTCGGATAGTTTTAAAACAAGTGATTTCAAATGCCCAGCCAATATGAGGTTTTGATATTGTTCAAACACCAACAAGAATATACTTTCTTTTGTTGTTATTTTTTTTCATTTTGCCTTTGACGCTTTCTGTGTGATATGCAGACATTTTATTTTCAGACCACATGTCAAAACTCTATTCTGTTTAGTTCCGCCCATTATTGTATTGTTAAGGGGTAAGTCATTATTTTATCTGAGAACCATAGGAACGTGGAGGGTATTAATCTGATAATTAATAAGGATTCGTTTTCACCGACATATGCACACCATTGTTTGGTACTGATCGAAATTGTAAAGTTTAGTAGTGCAAATATTAAGTTGCGCACAACCCGGGGGCCTTTTCATTTTGTTTGTCAACCAATGGTCTAACTACTCCGATCATAAAATGTTAATTTCGCCGCATATAACTGGAGTACACTCTTTAAATTTGAAATATAATTAGATAATTCAATTTACTTATATTTATGAAATTCCCATTAAATCCTTTCGTGCGTTCATAAACTAAGCACATTTAATTTAGGTGAGGGGGTAAACAGTCACGAAATTTAACTAAAGGGGATATACTGGCTAAAACTGCTGAAAAAAAACCTTCTGTGTAACAGCTAAGCAATCGCATTTTTGCAGAATGGCATAATGTTAGAATTGTTCAAAATGACTTAAGAATTCTTATTTAAATAAGGAACATGAATTTTTGTTACAGGAGAATATACCTGCAATTGACGAATTTTTGACTTGTTTTTACACCTCCTAACTTGATTATATTCCAGTGGTTTCAACACTAATGTAGGGATTTAAATAATGTATCTTATCATGTTTTAAGTTTGCAGTCTGAGTAAACTCCGATTCCAAGCTGAGAAATTAAAATTATATCATCGGTGTAGCTTGAACATTGGTTAAGTGTATATAATTATTATTATAATTGATAGACGAATGCCAATTTTCTGTTGTCTTTTGACATATACATGCTTGTGTACTAATAGAAATGAAAGAAACGATACGGATGTTTTAATCACAATTCTAGGAGCCAACGATGCCCGTATTGTTCTACAAAACAACAAAAATGAAGACCAGCAGCAGCATCATTTAGTTTGTTTTTGTTGCTGGGACGTTTACACTATTTTGTCGTATCATAAAACATTTATGTCATATTTAAAATAAAACGAGTCAATATTTTAACATCTAGGAGCCCACGATGCCCATATCCTTCTACAAAACGACCGAAATGTGACCAAAAGTAACGTCATCGAGGTTGTGTTGGGTGCAGGGGGAAATACTTGGTCAGTCATGCGAAACACCCCGTCTGGTAGCACGATAACCTCTAATGGTGTATGTATGTTCAACAAGGCAAAATCACTGTTCCCAAAAATACGGTTTGTTTATCCCGTCTTAAGAAAGACTATATTAATGGAACATAAGCCTTTGAACTCGGATCGTTCGTCTCTTATAATAAAGGCTACATTCACGGTTCCAAAAAGTAAGTCTGTTTCTGTTTATTAGCCTATTATAACTGTACCCACTGCTCAAAACATAAATTTTAAATGGATTCAAGCATTCAAAAACATAAACCTATTGAAATTGATGAGCGGAGTCGGTTAAAACTCTGGTCAAAACACCTGCAATTTCAGGTATCGCACTGTCATCGATAAAAAATAAAAACTGATAAAATCTCTAAAAGAAAAAAAATCTAATTTTTTCCTAAATAAATGATATGAAGGAGTCTTTATTTTAATACGTGAAGACAAGTAAGAACAGTAAAGAAAAATAGCTAAACCTAAAAACACCCTGAAATTCTGTTTACATCCAAACAAAATCTAGGCAACACAAAGCATCAAGTTAAATATTTTCAATACCGTATAATGGGTTATTTTCGAGAGCATAATAGTTTCGCTATTTTCGCGATCTTCGTTAATTCGCTAAAATAATAAACGCCAGAAATTCACAACTTTACTTTCGCAAAGTGCACTTTATTGCTAGACTTTCAAATTTATAACAGTTTGATAAAATACCACTGTTAAATGCACAGCTTTCAATGGCAAAGACTTCTTCTAAAAATACTTAATTTTTACACTTGTACATTTGCTGGTACAGGATTAAAAGAAATATAGGAATATGTATACACTTGAACAATAAAACGCGAAAATTAATTTCTGCGGGCGCAATTTCGCTAAAATTACAACTGCGAAAATTTAAATTAATATGGCAAAATCGCGAAAATTTTCTGTCGCGAAAATAACCCATTATACGGTACATTCTAAATGTTTGTGTCCGTGTTAAGTAAACAAGATCATTCTAATTCGGCAAACTCATGTTCTCTTGTCCTCACCACTTTTCTGGTTCTTCGGTAGGCTTTGAGTATATAGTGTGACAATTCCTTATGATATTTTGCACATTTCATTTTTTTCTTACATGAAGAAATTTTGTTGTAAATATACTGTTGAGTGGGTATTATATTACGTGATACGAACAAACACTTGTAACAGCTTCGAGTCTCTTTTCAGGGCGCTATTTTGGATCCTAATGCATATCAGAATTTTTGGATGTCATGGGATGGTGGATGTGTCCAGGTAGAGCATCTTTGATAAAAGATGAAAAGGGAACTTTGAAAGCCACCGAACGCGACAAATATGAAAATATTGCAGGCTCGGTTTGATTGTGAAAATATTGCAGGCTCGGTTTGATTGTGAGAATATTGCAGGCTCTGTTAGATCTAGCCTGTTCATGAACAGTAATGGAAATGCATAATACTGCCCACGCTGCCTGGCCCCTGGTTGAGCACATCACAAAATTTACACCAATAAACAGTACAATTTTGAAGTGATATACTCTAGACTTGTTATTATTTCCTTTATACTACAAGGCTATTTTGTCCCTGGTTTTCAAGGACATAGGCCGGTGGCTGGGAACATGCTTAATCCCTTCTTTTGAAATATGGCTGACAAGTATCTTCAAGTATAGATTCGGATATTGTTCAATCACCCCAAGGATATATTTCCTGCTTTTAAATTTTTTTAGCCGTTGGCGTTGTCTATGATATGCAAGATTAATATTCTCAGATCCCCTGTTATAATTCTATTATGTTTAGTTCCGCCCATTGTTTTCTCGTTAAGAGCAACCCCATTATTTTATCTGGGCACAAGATGCCGCTAAGCATGGAATTGTATCAATTTGAAATACCACACTGAATGTTCTATGTTCACCTCCATATGCATACCGTCGTTTGGGATCAAAACTGTAATGTTTATAGGTGTAAATACTGAGTTGCACTCAACACGGGGCTAGTCGTGGTGGGAGGTAATACGCTTTATCCATTACTGCACATGAACGTCGTGTTTGGTGGCTTTCAAAGTTTCCTTTTCATCTTTAAATTGTAAATTGTGACTTAATCATTAGTATGACTAAACCACAATTAACGTGCTACGAGTATAGAGCACAGTTAGTGTTTCATCACAAAATATGTAATACAGGCTTACCTATTATGATTTCAAACTCATATAATTACACTTCAACTTCGTCCTTTACGATGAATTCTTTTTCACCTAACCGACTGTAATTATTGTTAGTACACAGTGTGACGTATTGCTTTTAGAGGCCTGGCTTATATAAAGCCGTTCAATTTTTTTTTTGAATGTGCACAATGTGTTTGACATGTGAAGTCGACTAGCACGCACGCAAGTTTTTCCACGGGTTGCTGCGAAAAGGCGTGCCGTCATTCACTATGTCGTGGATATGGCTGTTCCAACAGCCATGCGAGGATGCCGTAATTTCATGAATTCTTCTCATAGTATTTGTATTAATGAAAGTATTTGCATATGTGTGTAAATATAAGGATTGAATCGATATTTGATGGTTTTGATTTGGGTATGAAAAACAGTTGGATTGTTTAAAGTATGCTTGAAGCGCCCAGGCGTCACACACGTTAACGACTTAATTGTTTTCCATACCCAAATGGAAACCATCAAATACCAATTCAATCCTAAATGAATAATGATACTAAGTGACCGGCAACGAAAGCCAAAATCGGTGTAATATTTGTGCAAATTTTGCATCTTAGTATTTCTTCGATTGTTTTTCGTCTCAGATCGTCGTGTGTGGAATAGTTTTAGACACTTTTTGTAAATGTTGCTTATAAATGTGTGTCCGCCTTGGGAGACATAACTATTATATTTATCTGAATGAAAAATGTTTTATCTAGACCAGCGGACCTATTATATTTCTTTTTCCACTATTCTGTAGCACACGTGGAAACCCCAGTTTTTCAACTGTTTAATTTTTTCAATTCCACTAACTTTCGTTGTTATTGTATCGCTAATCAAATGAAATTAACAAGTGTCGTATTGGAATTCGAATAAAATACTGGTCGATAGCACAATTGCTTTGGGGACAAGGAATCTGCACCCCATACCCTTTTTTATTTTGTAGCGGACCCCTGCTCTGTGTAAATTAACGCTGACAGTATGTAAAATTATACTTCTTTCTTTAAGAGCACCTGTTATTTATAAGAAGTACTGCGGAAAATTCTTACTGTATAGGTTTCTAACACATGACCGCTACAGAGTTAGACCAGGGCCTCATTCTTTTATAAAATGAAATAAACTAATTGATTACTCTAGCTGCAAACCACAGCAACATGATAAGTCTTAGAATGAGTTCCGCATAATATTTAAGAGAAATATTTGCATATAAAATGCCTCCAAACCTTTGCTATTTACCAGCAGTATTGGGACCAGATTGATTTTGTTTATATTAAACACTTATACAAAATTATTATTTGATAATGAATTTTTATTTTTTATTGAAAAAGAAAATTTCTTATAAGTATTAATTTGTTATTAAATTTCTCGATGTTTTAAGTTATAATTGCAAGGGGTCGTTTTGACAAAAATCATTTTAAAAAGTGGACGTTTTGACCAAAATGAGGGCGCTTTGACTTTGGATCGTTTTGACTAGGGGCCATTTTGACTGGATACCCTATCTTACAGGTTGGAAAAGGAAGTATCGTCGGAACAAGCGGGATCATGAACTGGTGCGCTCTCAATTTTACGATCAGTGGTATGAGAATAGGCTACGGTTGGGGATCGGATGGCTATTTCATATTCGGTCAGTAGATTCTATGTAGATTCAATGTTTTGTCCCTTGTGATGTAGCGGATGTCAATTTAAACTTCACTCTTAATTTTCATTTGTGATCACTTATTTGAAGTCAGTGTCATTTATTAACAGCCCTTAATGTACCCTCGCAATTATGTTTGGAAGTACAAATGAAATGTCCGTTATGAGAGTGCTAAGCGTCATAAGAATCCCGCATTTTCTGTCCTCAATTTACTTAATTTTAATCAGTTTAGGATTCAACAAATTTTGAAACTGATATACACTGTGTTAACATTTAATTATTAAAACGGCGAGCATAAGACATTATATTATTATTATTATTATTATTATTATTATTATCAGTTATCACTGGGCTTTATTTTGCCGATGTCTGGTAGGTTGTTATGCGCATGCGCTGTCTAACGTCAAAAAAAGAAAAATCATCAAGTTCAAGAGTGATATTATTTATTTTATAAGGGAGTGATGACCAAGGAAATAACGTATGTTTAATGATTCAATGATCCGCTTTATTTAAAAATATTAAAGACATAACACAACTATTTTAATAAATTTATTTTCATAATTTAAACTATTTAACTGGATAGTGTTAATGTATGGTTAATTGTTGTTTTTTTTCAGAACTTTAGTGTCAGAGAAGAATACCCTTCCGACAAAAACGTCACAAATCAGTTTGGGTTTTGTACATTGCACATAGATGTGATTTTTGATTTGGATGTCGAATAACCTTTTCGAAGACTTATTTCAAATTGAATTTCTGAGTGTGTGTCGTGTTTCAAAGTTTGCTTCATGTTTGTCATCCAACAAGATGGTTTATTTTCTCATTGTTTAAAGATCAGCTTTACATGTTGCTCTAATTAATTGTACCGCAGAGGCAAATAATTGGGAGAATACCATGGATGGAAAACAATATAATCTTCATAGGATTCTCAGCTTGAATCACTCTACACCAACTTAAATATTTCTTGTTCAGATATGTTATTATATTGATAACACTATGGTACAGTTCAAAGAACACCTAGTATTGCTACAAATAGGGCGACAAATGGGGTACCAGCTTAAACTTTCCTGTTCAGATTTTTTTTTATATTGATTACACTTCGGTAAGGTTCGCAAAACACCTAGTATTGTTATCAACAGGGCGCCAAATGGGGTACCAGCTTAAATATTTCTTGTTAAGATATGTTATTTTATTGATTACACCGGTACAGTTCGCAAAACACCTAGTATAATTGCTATCAACACGGTGTCAACATATGGTACCAGCTTAAACATTTCTTGTTCAGATATATTATTGTTTTATTACACCGGTAAAGTTCGCAAAACACCTAGTATTGCTATCAACAGGGTGCCAAATGGTGTAGCAGCTTAAATATTTCTTGTTCAAATATGTTATTATATTGTGTAATCAATCCCAATCCGGTACAGTTCGTAAAACACATAGTATTGCTGTCAACAGAGCGCCCAATGGAGTACCAGCTTAAATATTTCCTGTTCAGATATGTTATAATAATAACACTGGTACAGTTCGCAAAACACATAGTGTTGCTATCAACAGGGTGCCAAATGGGGTATCAAAAGTAGCTTTTGAACACCAAATATGAAAGCATATTTTGGTAAATTGTATTTAATATAATCATATAACTTTAGAGAGGAACAGTACAATGAACCGTTTAATGTAAGTACGCAATATTTCCAGATAAATTTAGTTTTATAAATGTTAAAATCCTTTCCACGGTATGTGTATGATGTGAATGGAAGTGATCGTTGTAGTTGCAATTTCGTTGTTACAAATATGAAAAATGTCGGGAGGAAAATAGTGTATACTTTATAGAAAAGTTATTAAGTGTAAAAACCTTCTCAAGAACTTCGTAAGATGTAATACATCTCAAAAGGTGAAATATTCATATCAGGAATTGCCACATTAAAAAAAAACACCCTCCAAAAGAAGAAGAGAGAGGGAGAGGGCATGGTTAATAAAATGTTTAGTTTCAAAAACGACACCACTAACAATTAACAAAACTGAAAAACCGAAGGGTTACCGCCTTGGAACGGTCAGTGGCAAATAAAATTGCCACTGGGGGTTTAAACCAGATTGCAGGTTGCACCAACCTTACACTTGCCCCAACAGGTTCTCATATCACAAAACAAGTACAAGTTGTCTTGGTAAAATAACTCCAACCCACCCATCATCTCAACAATGTTGCATGCAAAAGCACACAATAAAACATAAAAACTAATGGCGTTTAAAAACAAAAGGTTGGACTCTTTATGATCTTACCGAGACGAGAGCACCTGGATTCGAATCAGCAAGAACACGATGACAGGGATATTACATTCATGTATACACAAATCGATCGTCCAAGTTCTTGTTCAAGATTTCTCCGTAATCCTTAATAAATTCTTTAATCCTTGCCACTAACTTGGAACCAAAGAGACAAGCGTAATTATCAACTGTAGAGACATGCAGAGCGCTGTAGAATATCATGTTGGTAACCTTTCTTTTTGACTTTACAAACAGTTTTTACGAATAACCTGGAAAAAAAGTGAAATATGCATATCAAGAATGGTCATATCCAGCAGACACAGCCTCCCCACACAGCCAAAATACGAGACGATCAGTTTCAAAGTACAGAAATTAATATGACCCATTTTCATTAGTTTATAAATTAAATCTCCGTAAAAAACTGGCCGTGAAATACCTATAGTTATTTAAAACTGCACACTTATTTTTTACATAAAATCTGGGTTTCTCCGGTATATATTTTGATTTAGTTTGTTATTTTTCAATGCCTTGATGTTTGTTATCTTCAATTATCAAAATGCAATCGAGAATGAAATAAAGAAAGAATATAAAACAAAAGATATCCCTTATTTCCATTTCGGTCCTGTAAGTTTAGTTCTTTCATTTGAAATAAAAGAAATTCGCCTTTTTTATTTTAACAAAAATAGACTTTTAGCTCTCCTGCAGTCTTCGTTGAACCATGGGGCTTTTTGTTTCATTTTCGTGCGCTTTCTATAGAAAGTTTTACCAAAGCACTTAAATATCAAGTATCAACGTTGAGAAATTTTCAATATAGGAATCAATGTTGCATTCGTTATTATTATTATTCAATACCACCTTTTTAAAGTACGAGAATTCTGCTTAGTTTTGCATTGATTGAGCGTATTGTCTAACTTTCAAATGTTTAACTGTTAAACGGTAAATAATTATTAATTGCTTTTAAAGGAGTTATTTTAAGCAAAATATTGTTAAGGGGCACCAACAGTGATCATCCAACCAATTATCCCTAAAAGGTCATATAAACAAGAAACACAAGGGACAATATGGAAATAAATATTTGGCGGAAAAAGAATTGCTATGATTAAGAAGAATGTCCCTAGAGTGTTCAATTTTTGCAATTACTTGCATTTAAGCACAACTGCAGGTAGACAATAAGGTTTTTTTTACATGCACACAAACACCAAACCTAATGATCAAATATCCACTAGAAATACATGTCATACAGACAGAACCCTTAGCTACATTTACTTAAAGATTAACCACTGTATATTAAAAATAAAATGTGATGGTAAATTGTATATTAAGTATGTCTCAAACGAAGAATGTTTAAACTTTCATTTCACGTGATTGCTTACATTTTTACAAAATTCTGTAATATGTTATCTGGGAAATAGAACTGAACGTAGCAGAATTTAATGATTAAAACATGGTAATCGCTGCGTGTAAGTGCTTTGGAACGTTTTCATTGCTTATTGTGATTTTACAATTGTTAAAAGTCGACGGTCAGCAATTACAAGTTACAAATTGGAGCAAATGTATTGAACCGAAAGATAGTTTTGTTAAGTTGGTAGGGGTATCAATTGCTGAATGTGTAGACGCCTGCATAAGGAGACATACATGCAGGTCGATAGGATATAGAAGGCGGATGCAGTTTTGCGAGTTACACAAATATGATTACTTGGTTGCAAGTGCAGAGGAGGAATCGTGTATTTTTATTGACAGGAATGACATGGACACAGCAAATGTACGTATGTCTTATACACTTTCGTTACCGCATTTTTATTTCCAAACAGTAAACAAATTGTAAACAAAACTCAAAATGCAGCTTTATTATAATCATTACCATTAAACATAGATAGGTACAAGTAAAAAAGTCTGTTATAGTTTGTATTGAACATTACGCAATACATCCTTAAAATTGAATATCTGTTTGTGAGTATGTTGCAAAACCTGTGCCCTAAGACATAAAAGGAAGGACTAGCTTTATAAAAACGTATTGACCATTGTAAATATTTGTACCATTTTCATTTTAAGGCCGACATATGTAGTTGCTCGCATGTCGGACATGTATGTAACCTGATGTCGGGCCAGTGCGAGATCAAGGGTAAGATAATTATACATTTGTCTTATTTCTTCGCGGCTGTAAATATGCAAAACATGTAACTTTTAAATGGTACATCACGAATAATTGCTGACTTTGAAATAAATCAGTTTAATACTACATTGTACAATTAACCCTTTCCTCCATATCTACACCTCTTTATGTGCGACCAGTGTAGATTCAGATCAGCCGGCACATCTGTTCAGTCTGATAAGGATCTGCGCTGATCGCAATTCGGTCAGAGATAACCTAACAAATAAAAAAGCGAACGGTTTAGATCCTGATCAGATGGCACCAATGTGACCGCTGATATTGATCTAAACTGTTCGCCCTCGCAATTAAGATGTATCTATGGGAGAAATTGTTAATGCTAATCCATATAAATGTTTATGGATGACAGTATCTTCTTCAGAATGCGGCCATCCTGACTTGGTGAATGGTACAGTATATGGAAACCGTCATTACATCGGGGCCAAACTACTGGTTTCCTGCGATCAGGAATTCGTAGAACGCAGTGGAATAAAACAAGTTACATGCAGTTCGACAGGTGAATGGGATCCGACTCCGGTATGTGAAGAGCTAAATGCGGCATCAGGAAATGTAACAACAAACGTGACAGCTGCAGCAGCGGCAAACATTACAAGTAATATTCTGAAGCCGATTATGAATTTTATACAATTGTGTTCTAATTGTCAACCAGTTGTTGACTCCTCGGGGAAGGGATTAATAATACACTGTATTGTTACAGTATGGTATTGCATTGTTTTTGGTTTTCAACCTCATCAGGTATTTTATGCCTTCGGTGTCATTTATGACGTTGCCTGAAGAGTTTTGTGTATATGGCTAATTTTCACAATTTTTAAAATTTTTTATTATTAAATTTATTTATTTGTGGGTATTCAACAGGCATTTAAATGTTTACTCGGCAAAATTCTAACGTTGAAAGCATTAATTCATGTGATAAAGAAACAAAAGACTTAGGTACGTAATCCGGAAATAAAAGGAAAAGTTTTTAACTTCAAGTTAATAATAAATTATGTTTACAATTATTATATTTATTTTTATTAGTTTCCTGTTTGTTTAAAATAATCTCTGATATTGCTGAATACATGAAGCCAGGTCATTTATTGTTGCGTAATTACGAAATGTTGTCCCCTCTTACGGAGCCTTATTTTTGAAATCAGCGTTTTAAGACCTTTTCTGTGAGATATAATATCAGTAAATTAAATATGTATTTTTAAGTTAAGAAAAGAAAGAACAACATAACCTCCTCTTTTCATTTATTGTCATGATTTATGTCGGTTTTTTTTTTGCTTGTTGCTGTTGCAAATTTAGTTTTCTATGTTTTGAAGGTTTTACCAGTAGCATGTGTTTCTTTATTTACAAATTGTGTACCAAAATTGATTAACTGATAAAAATATTTTTCAGCTAAAGAATACTACTGTCCAGTCGCTCCGTACGCCCCGAACTACACCAGGTTTGATCTCCATGGTGACGGCGTTCGAATTGATACCAGAACGAATATTACATTCCAAACTAAGGGTAGGTCATTATGGTTTTTTTTTCGTCTTCTAATATTTACCAAAATGTACTAGTTTTTAATTAACTGTGTACTATTTTACTATGCATTTTTCACAAAATTTAGATTTTGTAATGATTTTTTCTTTACGGAACATTCTGTGCTTTTTTATTGATGACTTTTTATTTATTAACAAAAAAAAATATTGCTATAATTATTAATTTTACATGAACAAACATAACGAAAGCTGAAATAAACTGTTTTTTTTTTCTTATTTTCATGCAAAGGTGACAAAATGCATTTTCCCAAATCGTTATAATTGAGTTGCAAGAACAAACGTTTTATAGTGTTGTGTGCATTTTAAGTTAACCAATTCATTAGTTGCTACTGTCTTGAAGCTAAGCATTGTTAAAGATTATATGCACGTTTAGTGTGCCAGCGAACTCACTTGAACCTATCCTGAAATCTTTCATATAATCAAACACAACTTCTTTATATATATTGCATACAGGTTCGATGAGGCCTGTGTAGTGGCAGAAGGGAATTTTTATTTACCTCAAGATGTGGTATAGATGTAAATATGCCGCATTGAAGGATAAATGTTCACGACCATATGCACATCATCGTTTGGGATGAATCGAAATTGTACTTTTCATTGGTGTAAAAAAATAAGTAAAGGCGCTTAACCCGGGCTAAGCGGCATGAGCAGTAATATGCATTTCCATTACTGCCTACGAACAGGATCAGTCAAACGGAACCTCCGTTATTTATATATTTATCGCTTTCAAAAGTACCTTTTCATCTATTTTTCTTGCATACCGGATAAGTATTTCTGCGTGATTTACCGGGGACAGAAAAGCTTATCTTTTCCGTAGGGAATAGATAACGTTCGCGTGCTGCATAAGTGACGTCACGTCTTCAAGTATCTGACGTAATATATTCAAGTTACTGACGTCATTTACTAAATAAGGTTTGCGTTAAACGTCAATATGTTAGCGTAAGCAAACAAAATTAAGTTTGTATACATTTACTAAAATGTAAAAGAAGTAAAAGGTATGCAAGAAAAAGTATCTTGCATGAGACATTCGGTAGAGACAGAAAAATCTGTCACCTCGGGTGAACTGTTTTGGCGGGAACTCGGCAGAGCCTCATTCCCGCAAAACAGTTCCCCCTTGTTGACAGATTTTTCTATCTTCACCTCCCACCTATGCAAGATACTTATACAATATCACAGAAGCGTTGTTGTTTGTGCAAAATGGTGGCTCTCAAAAGTCTACCTGTATATACAATCAGTGTAGTTATCAGTTACGTACTTTGAGTCTCGTTGAACGCCTATGTACTATGTTAATATTACTTCCAACATTACTTATGTTTTAATATTTCGGATAGTTTTAAAACAAGTGATTTCAAATGCCCAGCCAATATGAGGTTTTGATATTGTTCAAACACCAACAAGAATATACTTTCTTTTGTTGTTATTGTTTTAATTTTGCCTTTGACGCTTTCTGTGTGATATGCAGACATTTTATTTTCAGACCACATGTCAAAACTCTATTCTGTTTAGTTCCGCCCATTATTGTATTGTTAAGGGGTAAGTCATTATTTTATCTGAGAACCATAGGAACGTGGAGGGTATTAATCTGATAATTAATAAGATATCGTTTTCACCGACATATGCACACCATTGTTTGGTACTGATCGAAATTGTAAAGTTTAGTAGTGCAAATATTAAGTTGCGCACAACCCGGGGGCCTTTTCATTTTGTTTGTCAACCAATGGTCTAACTACTCCGATCATAAAATGTTAATTTCGCCGCATATAACTGGAGTACACTCTTTAAATTTGAAATATAATTAGATAAATCAATTTACTTATATTTATGAAATTCTCATTAAATCCTTTCGTGCGTTCATAAACTTAGCACATTTAATTTAGGTGAGGGGGGAAACAGTCACGAAATTTAACTAAAGGGGATATACTGGCTAAAACTGCTGAAAAAAAACCTTCTATGTAACAGCTAAGCAATCGCATTTTTGCAGAATGGCATAATATTAGAATTGTTCAAAATGACTTAAGAATTCTTATTTAAATAAGGAACATGAATTTTTGTTACAGGAGAATATACCTGCAATTGACGAATTTTTGACTTGTTTTTACACCTCCTAACTTGATTATATTCCAGTGGTTTCAACACTAATGTAGGGATTTAAATAATGTATCTTATCATGTTTCAAGTTTGCAGTCTGAGTAAACTCCGATTCCAAGCTGAGAAATTAAAATTATATCATCGGTGTAGCTTGAACATTGGTTAAGTGTATATAATTATTATTATAATTGATAGACGAACGCCATTTTTCTGTTGTCTTTTGACATATACATGCTTGTGTACTAATAGAAATGAAAGAAACGATACGGATGTTTTAATCACAATTCTAGGAGCCAACGATGCCCGTATTGTTCTACAAAACAACAAAAATGAAGACCAGCAGCAGCATCATTTAGTTTGTTTTTGTTGCTGGGACGTTTACACTATTTTGTCGTATCATAAAACATTTATGTCATATTTAAAATAAAACGAGTCAATATTTTAACATCTAGGAGCCCACGATGCCCATATCCTTCTACAAAACGACCGAAATGTGACCAAAAGTAACGTCATCGAGGTTGTGTTGGGTGCAGGGGGAAATACTTGGTCAGTCATGCGAAACACCCCGTCTGGTAGCACGATAACCTCTAATGGTGTATGTATGTTCAACAAGGCAAAATCACTGTTTCCAAAAATACGGTTTGTTTATCCCGTCTTAAGAAAGACTATATTAATGGAACATAAGCCTTTGAACTTGGATCGTTCGTCTCTTATAATAAAGGGTACATTCACGGTTCCAAAAAGTAAGTCTGTTTCTGTTTATTAGCCTATTATAACTGTACCCACTGCTCAAAACATAAATTTTAAATTGGATTCAAGCATTCAAACACATAAACCTATTGAAATTGATGAGCGGAGTAGGTTAAAACTCCGGTCAAAACACCTGCAATTTAAGGTATCGCACTGTCATCGATAAAAAATAAAAACTGATAAAATCTCTAAAAGAAAAAAAATCTAATTTCTCCTAAATAAATGATATGAAGGAGTCTGTATTTTAATACGTGAAGACAAGTTTGAACAGTAAAGAAAAATAGCTAAATCTAAAAACACCCTGAAATTCTGTTTACATCCAAACAAAATCTAGGCAACACAAAGCATCAAGTTAAATATTTTCAATACCGTATAATGGGTTATTTTCGCGAGCATAATAGTTTCGCTATTTTCGCGATCTTCGTTAATTCGCTAAAATAATAAACGCCAAAAATTCACAACTTTACTTTCGCAAAGTGCACTATATTGCTAGACTTTCAAAATTTGCTGCATATAGGCCTACTATGCTTAACAAAAAATGCATATGAGGGGATACTTAAAAAGCTGTTTGAAACGGCTTTATAATCGTCCCAGCGGGCTAAAGATTAATTATCGCTTCATAAAGTCTGTATCTGCGGTGGTCACTGTCATTATTCCGTCGATAAAAACATTATCACCTTTGTTATTAAAACGGATGTCAATTATGCTACGGGCAATTTGATTTATAACAGTTTGATAAAATACCACTGTTAAATGCACAGCTTTCAATGGCAAAGACTTCATCTAAAAATACTTAATTTTTACACTTGTACATTTGCTGGTACAGGATTAAAAGAAATATAGGAATATGTATACACTTGAACAATAAAACGCGAAAATTAATTTCTGCGGGCGCAATTTCGCTAAAATTACAACTGCGAAAATTTAAATTAATATGGCAAAATCGCGAAAATTTTCTGTCGCGAAAATAACCCATTATACGTTACATTCTAAATGTTTGTGTCCGTGTTAAGTAAACAAGATCATTCTAATTCGGCAAACTCATGTTCTCTTGTCCTCACCACTTTTCTGGTTCTTCGGTAGGCTTTGAGTATATAGTGTGGCAATTCCTTATGATATTTTGCACATTTCATTTTTTTCTTACATGAAGAAATTTTGTTGTACATATACTGTTGTGTGGGTATTATATTACGTGATACGAACAAACACTTTTAACAGCTTCGAGTCTCTTTTCAGGGCGCTATTTTGGATCCTAATGCATATCAGTATTTTTGGATGTCATGGGATGGTGGATGTGTCAAGGTAGAGCATCTTTGAAAAAAGATGGAAAGGGAACTTTGAAAGCCACCGAACGCGACAAATATGAAAATATTGCAGGCTCGGTTTGATTGTGAAAATATTGCAGGCTCGGTTTGATTGTGAAAATATTGCAGGCTCGGTTTGATTGTGAGAATATTGCAGGCTCTGTTAGATCTAGCCTGTTCATGAACAGTAATGGAAATGCATAATACTGCCCACGCTGCCTGGCCCCGGGTTGAGCACATCCCAAAATTTACACCAATAAACAGTACAATTTTGAAGTGATATACTCTAGACTTGTTATTATTTCCTTTATACTACAAGGCTATTTTGTGCCTGGTTTTCAAGGACATAGGCCGGTGGCTGGGAACATGCTTAATCCCTTCTTTTGAAATATGGCTGACAAGTATCTTCAAGTATAGATTCGGATATTGTTCAATCACCTCAAGGATATATTTCCTGCTTTTAAATTGTTTGCCTTTGGCGTTGTCTATGATATGCAAGATTAATATTCTCAGATCCCCTGTTAAAATTCAATTATGTTTAGTTCCGCCCATTAATTTCTCGTTAAGGGCAACCCATTCTTTTATCTGGGCACGAGATGCCGCTTAACATGGAATGGTATCAATTTGAGATACCACATTGAATGTTCTATGTTCACAGTCATATGCATACCGTCGTTTGGGATCAAAATTGTAATGTTTATTGGTGTAAATACCGAGTTGCACTCAACACGGGGCTAGTCGTGGTGGGCAGTAATATGCTTTTTTCCATTACTGCCCATGAACGTCGTGTTTGGTGGCTTTCAAAGTTTCAAATTCTATTTCTGAATGCTTATTATATCATGGATACTTTTTTCAGTTTATGTGCACTTTGGCGAGTTTGATATATTGTATATATACCCAACAAATAAAGTTCTGCACACAAGTGTTCTTTTGCGTAAATTTTAAAATGTAGCAAATAACTGGTATAAACTCTTACTTTTATATCACAATTAATTGTTTGCGGAGTCAAAGACAAAAACGGAATGAAAATCGGTTGGTAAATATCCGTGATATATCGGTTTGAGTATGATAGGGGTCAACAGTCAAAAGTTGCAAAATTTGCTGTATCAAGATAGAGGTTTGAAATCTATCAAGTCATTGTTGTCTGTTCTACAACAATTATAAGCATGCATTGTGATGCTAGAAACAGGAAGTACTTGCTTACAGTAGTGGATACAAAGTCATTTCCACACAACACTCAAACTTTAGTATTTATTAATTAAATTATCATATTGTCTCACTCACTGCCCTAAATGTATGTCGTAACAGTTTTGTGATGATAGTTTCATAGTTTCAATTCTGTATTTATAAGTCGCAGCATCCTTTTATTTAAGTGTATAAGAACAACTAAAAATGAAATCAAAATCCAATCTTATTTTAGCAAAACAAAACTGTAATTTAAATTAATTTATTTCTCACGGTCACCGAGAAATGTTTCATTGTTAATTTGACCGTCATGGCAAATGTCGGACCACACCGGCCACCTAGACGTCTTTCTAAAGAAGAAAAAAGCACGTGCAGTTGCTCAGCTAGTTGATCTAACAAGAATTCTTGTTCACGAATGGAACCTAATTCCACAATTTAAAATTCGTCGGCTGGTGAATTCCGTGAGTCAGCGATTGGAAGAATGTCGGATTTATCGTTGTTATTTAACTCACTATTAGTTTAGTGATTTTTGCAACTTTTGTGTAGTAACCCCCGGTGACTTTAAAAATGAATTGCTTATAAAGTACTGATCGGATTTTATTTCGGACTTGTTTACATTGATTACTTTGAATTGCTGTTTTATTTGATATGTATCAATTATCTTGTTATGTGAAATAATAAAAGATATTTTGCAAAATGTCGAAGTGTGCAGAAATTTTTTTGCCGTGTATACATGTAATCGCAGATGTTTATATGTGAAACGGCTGAATTCGTTGAAAAAATGTATTGACATTGAGCACTTGATTTTGTTTATTTTTAACAAGAAGTACCCCAGTAAGCGTTTAATTTACAGTTAAAACTGTCTAAGCAGTCACCTGCATACAGCAACCACCCGTCTTAAACAGCCAGTGTGAGGTTGGGGCAAAACGTAGAACTGGTTTCAAGCCCAGGGTAATTTGTTTGCCACTTACCGCTCCAAGGTGGTAACTCATCAGGTTCTCTATTAAAGTACATAATTCTCGATCTTAACAATTCATCTATTGAGTAATTGTATGTTTACAATATTTTAATTTGAATTGTAAATTGTAACTTAATCATTAGTATGGCCAAACAACATTTAAACGTACTACGGGTATAGAGCACAGTTAGTGTTTCACAAAATATGTACATGTAATACAGGCTGACCTATTATGATTTCATACTCATATAATTACACTTCAACTTCGTCCTCTACGATGAATTCTTTTTCACCTAACCAACTATGATTAGTACACAGTGTGAAGTGTTACTTTTAGAGTCATGGCTTTCATAAAGCCGTTCAAAATTTTTTTGGAAGGTGCACAATGTTTTTGACATGTGAAGTCGACTAGCAGGCACGTTTTGCCACGGGTTGCTGCAAAAAGGCGTGCCGTCATTCACTATGTCGTTGATATGGCTGTTCAAACCGTTATTTCATGAATTCTTCTGATAGTTTTTGTATAAATGAAAGTATTTACATTTGTGTGTAAATATAAGGATTGAATCGATATTTGATGGTTTTGTTTTGGGTATGAAAAACATTTGGATTGTTTAAAGTATGTTTGAAGCGTCCAGGCGCTATACACGTTAACCACTCAATTGTTTTCCATACCCAAATGAAAACCATCAAATACCAATTCAATCCTAAATGAATAATGATACTATGTGACCCGCAACGAAAGCCAAAATCTGTGTAATATTTGTGCAAATTTTGCATCTTAGTATTTCTTCGATTGTTTTTCGTCTCAGATCGTCGTGTGTGGAATAGTTTAAGACACTTTTTGTAAATGTTGCGTATAAGTGTGTGTTCGCCTTGTGAGGATAACTATTTTATTTATCTGACCGAAAATTGTTTTATCTAGACCAGCGGACCTATTATATTTCTTTTTCCACTATTCTATAGCACACGTGAAAACCCCAGTTTTTCTACTGTTTAATTTTTCCAATTCCACTAACTTTCCGTTGTTATTGTATCGCTATTCAAATGAAATTAACTAGTGTCGTATTGGAATTTGAATAAAATACTGGTCGATAGCACAATTGCTTTGGGGACAAGGAATCTGCACCCGATACCCTTTTTTATTTTGTAGCGGACCCCTGCTCTGTGTTAATTAACGCTGACAGTATGTATAATTGTACTTCTTTCTTTAGAGCACCTGTTATTTATAAGAAGTACTGCGGAAAATTCTTACTTTATAATTATGTTTCTAACACATGACCACTACAGAGTTAGACCAGGGCCTCATTCTTTAATAAAATGAAATAAACTAATTGATTACTCTAGCTGCAAACCACAGCAACATGATAAGTCTTTGAATGAGTTCCACATTATATTTAAGAGAAATATTTGCATATAAAAATGCCTCCAAACCTTTGCTATTAACCAGCAGTATTGGGACCAGATTGCTTTTGTTTATATTAAACACTAATACATACTTATTATTTGATAATGATATTTATTTTTTATTGAAATTTTTTTTCCTATTAGTACAAATTTGTTATTAAATTTCTCGATGTTAACTTTTAAGTTATAATTGCAAGGGGTCGTTTTGACCAAAATCATTTTAAAAGGGGACATTTTGACCAAAATAAGGTCGTTTTGACTTTGGGTCGTTTTGACTAGGGCCGTTTTGACTGGATATCCTATCTTACAGGTTGGAAAAGGAAGTGTCGTCGGAACAAGCGGGATCATGAACTGGTGCGCTCTCAATTTTACTATCAGTGGTATGAGAATCGGCTACGGTTGGGGATCGGATGGCTATTTCATATTCGGTCAGTAGATTCAATGAAGATTCAATGTTTTGTCCCTTGTGAAGTAGCGGCTGTTAGTTTAAACTTCAATCTTAATTTTCATTTGTGATCACTTATTTGAAGTCAGTGTCATTTATTAACAGCCCTTAATGTACCCTCGCAATTATGTTTAGAAGTACAAATGAAATGTCCGTTATGAGAGTGCTAAGTGTCGTAAGAATCCCGCATTTTCTGTCCTCGTCATTTATTGTAATCAGTTTAGGATTCAACAATTTTTGAAACTGATATACA
This sequence comes from Corbicula japonica, assembly GCA_038501625.1. Classification (NCBI taxonomy): domain Eukaryota; kingdom Metazoa; phylum Mollusca; class Bivalvia; order Venerida; family Cyrenidae; genus Corbicula; species Corbicula japonica. Next base: position 9,338,471 of record JAZAYU010000015.1, read on the forward strand.
CTGTGTTAACATTTAATTATTAAAACGGCGAGCATAAAACATATTATTATTATTATTATTATTATTATTATTATTATTATTATCAATTATCACTGTGCTTTATTTTGCCGATGTCTGGTACGTTGTTATGCGCATGCGCTGTCTAACGTAAAAAAAGAAACATCATCAAGTTCAAGAGTGATATTTTTTATTTTATAAGGGAGTGATGACTAAGGAAATAACGTATGTTTAATGATTCAATGATCCGCTTTATTTAAAAATACTAAAGACATAACACAACTATTTTAATAAATTTATTTTCATAATTTAAACTATTCCACTGGAAAGTGTTAATGTATGGTTTATGTATGGTTTATTGTTTTTTTTTCCAGAACTTTAGTGTCAGAGAAGAATACCCTTCCGACAAAAAAGTCACAAACCAGTTGGGGTTTTGTACATTGCACATAGATGTGATTTTTGATTTGGATGTCGAATAACCTTTTCGAAGACTTATTTGGATTTTCTGAGTGTGTGTCGTGTTTCAAAGTTTGCTTCATGTTTATCTTCCAACAAGATGGTTTAATTTCTCATTGTTTAAAGATCAGCTTTACATGTTGCTCTGGTTAATGGTACCGCAGAGGCAAAGAATTGGGAGACTACCATGGATGGAAAACAATATAATCTTCGACGGATTCCCAGCTTGAATCACCCTAAACCAACTTAAATATTTATTGTTCAGATATCTAATTATATTGATAACAATTGCTATCAATAGGGCGCCAAATGGGGTACCAGCTTAAAATTTCCTGTTCATATATTTTATTATATTGATTACACTTCAGTTAGGTTCGCAAAAGACCTAGTATTGTTATCAACAGGGCACCAAATGGGGTACCAGCTTAAATATTTCTTGTTAAGATATGTTATTTTATTGATTACACCGGTACAGTTCGCAAAACACCTAATATTGCTATCAACAAGGTGTCAACATATGGTACCAGCTTAAATATTTCTTGTGCAGATATGTTATTTTTTATAACACCGGTAGAGTTCTCAAAACACCTAGTATTGCTATCAACAGGGCGCCAAATGGTGTACCAGCTTAAATATTTCTTGTTCAAATATTTTATTATATTTTGTAATCAATCCCAATCCGGTACAGTTCGTAAAACACATAGTGTTGCTATCAACAAGGTGCCAAATGGGGTATCAAAAGTAGCTGTTTTGGCATTCCGCTAACTCTTTTTGAACACCAAATTTTAAAGCATATTTAAGTAAATTGTGTTTAATATAATCATATAATTTTAGAGAGGAACAGTACAATGAACCGTTTAATGTAAGTACGCAATATTTCCAGATAAAGTTATTTTTATAAATGTTAAAATCCTTTCCACGGTATGTGTATGATGTGAATGGAAGTGGCCGTTGTACAAATATCAATCATTCTAAAATACATCTTTTTAATAAAGAAATTGGAGCGTCATGTTTTGTTTCATGACAAAAACAGTCAGATGTTCATAGCAACAGTCTAACGATTTTGCAAGTTGAGTGTGAAAAGAAAAAATCCATAATTACACTTTACAACTTTTCTAAGTATACACAATCGTATTGGGGCATGACTGGCTTGGTAATTGAGATTTTGCTCTGAAACTTGCCATGAACATGCAATGAATATTAACAAATTTATTAAAAAAACAAATATTCAAAATGACAGACAACTGACTGCTCACAATCATTTAGAATACTGAATACAAATTCATAACATCAGTCAAGAACGCGTTAGACCACCATCATTTCATGGAAGTAATGCAGTTATGAACGACAATTTGGGAAATCCTTGCCCATTTCGTACGCGCCTTCCAAGTTCAGACCAACACCTGATTTAAATTGCTTGAAGTTGTGGGCGGACAACCAAAAAGACTGGTCGCAGATATTCCTCAGAATTTAAGTTCTCTTGGTTTAGGACTGCTGCACTCTTCGAAATGCACCTGCATTATGGAAGTCGATAACTAAATAGGGTAAAATAAAGACTTTACTGTCATATAATAGGTATAACAGTTGCAATATCGTTGTTACAAATATGAAAAATGTCGGGAGGAAAATAGTGTATACTTTATAGAAAAGTTTTTAAGTGTGCAAACATTCTCAAGAACTTCGTAAGAATTAATACATCTCAAAAGGTGAAATATGCATATCAGGAATTGCCACATTTTAAAAAAACAGCCTCCACACACAGTCAAGAAGAAGAGAGAGGGAGAGAGCATGGTTAATAAAATGTTCAGTTTCAAAAAAGACACGACTAACAATTAACAAAACTGATAACCCGAAGGGTTACCGCCTTGGAAATGTCAGTGGCAAATAAAATTGCCACTGGGGGTTTAAACCAGATTGCAGGTTGCACCAACCTCACACTTGCCCCCACAGGTTCTCATATCACAAAACAAGTACAAGTTGTCTTGGTAAAATAACTCCAACCCACCCATCAGCTCAACAATGTTGCATGCAAAAGCACACAAAAAACATAAAAAAACTAATGGCGTTTAAAAACAAAAGGTCGGACTCTTTATGATCTTACCGAGACGAGAGCACCTAGATTCGAATCAGCAAGAACACGATGACAGGTATATTACATTCATGTATACACAAATCGATCGTCCAAGTTCTTGTTCGAGATTTCTCCGTAATCTTTAATAAATTCTTTTATCCTTGCCACTAACTTGGAACCAAAGAGACAAGCGTAATTATCAACTGTAGAGACATACAGAGCGCTGTATAATGTTGGTAACCTTTCTTCCCAGTCTTCCCACACAGCCAAAAATTACACGAGACGCACAGTTATACAATAACCAGTTTCAAAGTAGAGAAATTAATATGACCCATTTTCATTAGTTTATAAATTAAATCTCCGTAAAAAATGGCTGTGAAATACCTCATTGCAATAGTTATTTAAAACTGCACAGTTATTTTTTTACATTAAATCTGGGTTTTTCCGGTATATATTTTGATTTAGTATGCTATTTTTCAATGCCTTGATGTGTGTTTCTCGCATTGTGTTTTGTTATCTTCAATTATCAAAAGGCAATCGCAATTATATTTTCATACCATTCGTTCATTCAACTTTATTGGCAAAATCTTGCCTTTGGTCATTTACGATATAACATATATGGCAAAGACAGATAAAAAATTTAAGCAAACAACAATAACAACAAGCATTGATTAACATGATAAAGACATAAAATGGTATAATTATTGTTATTACACAGTGTGACGTATCGCTTTTAGAGGCATGGCTTATATAAAGCCGTTCATTTTTTTTGGTATGTGAACAATAATTTTGACGTGTTAAGTCGACTAGCACGAGCTATGTAAGTTTTTCCACGGGTTGCTGCGAAAATGCGTGGCGTCATTCACTTTGTCGTCGATATGGCTGTTCAAACCGTTATATTATGAATTCTTCTAATAGTATTTGTATAAATGATATTATTTACATTTGTGTGTAAATATAAGGATTGAATCGATATTTGATGTTTTTGATTTGAGTATAAAAACAGTTGGATTGTTTAAAGTATGCTTGAAGCGCCCAGGCGCTACACACGTTAACGACTCAATTGTTTTCCATACCCAAATGGAAACCATCAAATACCGATTCAATCCTAAATGAATAATGATGCTAAGTGACCCGCAACGAAAGCCACAATCGGAATAATATTTGTGTAAATTTAGTATCTTAGTATTTCTTCGATTGTTTTTCTTCTCAGATCTTCGTGTGTGGAATAGTTTCAGACACTTTTTGTAAATGCTGCTTATAAATGTGTGTCCGCCTTGTGAGACATAACTATCATATTTATCTGAATGAAAATTGTTTTATCTAGACCAGAGGAAATATTATATTTCCTTTTCCACTAATCTATAGCACACGTGGAAACTCCAGTTTTTCTACTGTTTAATTTTTCCGATTCCGCCAACTTTCCGTTGTTATTGTATCGCTTATCAAATGAAATCAACTAGTGTCGTATTGGAATTTGAATAAAATACTGGTCGATACCACAATTGCTTTGGGGACAAGGAATCTGCACCCGATACCCTTTTTTATTTTGTAGCGGACCCCTGCTCTGCGTTAATTAACGCAGACAGAAGGTTTTATTATACTTCTTTCTTTAAGAGCCCCTGTTATTTATAAGTAGTACTGCGGACATTTCTAACTGTAAAGGTTTCTAACACATGGCCGCTACAGAGTTAGTCCAGGGCCTCATTCTTTTATAAAATGAAATAAACTAATTGATTACTCTAGCTGCAAACCACAAAACATGGCAAAGTCTTTGAATGAGTGCCGCATTATATTAAAGAGAAATATTTGCATAGAAATAATGCCTACAAACCTTTGCTATTTACCAGTAGTATTAGGACCAGATTGCTTTTGTTTATATTAAACACTTATACAATGATTATTATTATTTGTGTCACTCGCTGAGACTTTTGGGCTAAATTCGGCAAACGTCATTTCGAGTAAAATGACGTCAACTTCGCGGCACGCACAAATTTTATTAACTTTTCCCAATTGCCAGTATTAAATGATACTTATAGAAATACATCTAGTGTTATAATCCAAGTGAGTAAGACAAAATGTGACCGAAATCTTTATTTAAAATAGTCTCGTTTACTATCTTTGTTTACAATTATTACGTCCCTTATTTTGACATACGCCACACATTGTGATTCACACATGTACGAAACAGTCGTGACATGTACGAAACAGTCGTGATATTTGAACTGCAAAACCAGCATTTTGAGACCTAAAATGTCGGTAAAGTGATGGATTTGAAAAGGTTAGTCTTCTTATAGTCTATTGTATTGCTTGTTTGTGCAAAATTATATCAAATCATGTATGAAATTGGTGCAATTGCATTTTCCGGAAGTGAAAATGGCGGTCGTGACCGTGTTAAGCCGTTGATTGTTTACAAATATTTTTTGATATAATAATCATATTTGCATCTTCGTCGTAAACATTGACAACAGTCAAACTTCTTTTCTTAATTAGGTGCCAGATGAGTTACTTTTACACTGTTATCCTGAATTTAATAAAGTAACTTTTAAATCATGACATTTTCTAATTGTCAGAGATTGTCGAATTTTGGGACAGTGAGTTTGAAAGCCCATTGTATTACTGATAAAGGAGGCAGCAATAACCATGATAATAACGATTTAAAAAAAATGAACATTTAAATAAATGGAAAATGTATGTTCAGATAGTATTGATTCTGAAAAAATAAAGCTCAAAATAACCTTCAAAACATTGCCTTGGGTGCTGCTGTACCGAGACTGTATGGAAAGCCATCTGGCTCTTTTGTATGAATAGACAAATTTATAAATTATAAAGAAATTATTAATGTTATATTGAGATAATGAACTTATATTTGCAATAATTATTACAGGGACTCGGATATTATATCTCATAGATGAGATATCCGTAGTGCTCGTTAAATGGCAATACAGCTTGACATAACTCCACCACCAATTTGAGTTTTCTGGATATGGCAAGAAAAATGCAGTTCACATATGGAGAACTGTTCACGGCAGAACGTAAGCAACACTGTCATAAGGTATGTAACAATGGAAAAAATAAAGTTTTAATTTTATTCACATGTGTTTTTTCCTTGAGGTCATAGTCATTCTTAAAATATGCTTTAATTATCTTATTATTTAATTGCTAAATATGAAATCATGTTATCAACACCGGTATTTGCTAATTGCAAACAAACAAACAAAGTAACAATTCCTATGATACTATGACAGAAATCTGGTATTTTACACATTTGATTGTAGTTTTAATTATCTTGAACAATATATTTATGAACAGATAGGTAATGTGCAGAAATTAATCTTTAAGAGGTATCAGTTCTGGAACTTCAATTTTGAATTTTCTGAGCAGCATTTCCTTGTAGTCTTATTAAAATATTTTAATATATTTTTTATTCAACTGGCTTTGGACTTGATAATTTACACTTAACACTACTGTTAAATACATAATAAAAAGGATATCATGGCTGAACAAATGTTTACTGACATCTGCATTGTTTATATATTTTGCATTAATTTTTAATTATTTTAGAATGACATCAGACATGATGAGGACAGATGTGCTTTCCGTTTGCAGGAATGAAACTAACCCAGAAGTGGAACAGTGTCGTGAGAAAGTACCAAATCTGAACACCTGCTTCCTGATGGGCTTCCTATTCTGGGCTTGATCCTCAAAGGATCTGGTACCAGTATGAAGAATGAAGAAGACTTTTAGTAGGCTTATTGTGTGTGAACTGTGGTTAAAAAAGTTCATGTCCATCCATCTGTACCAAAAGCCTGTTGGATTCAGTGCGTCATATCCCAAAAAGGAGAAGTGCTAACTGTTTGTTTAGCTGAACAATATGTATTTCTGAAATGATCTGCCAAAACAGGTGTATAATAAAAAGTTAATTTATGCAAGCATTATTGATAATCTTCTGAATAAATTTAAAATATTTCATTTGTCAGTCAATTTGTTGCAATGGTAACTGAATCGTAATATAAAGATGTTATAAGATATTAACGTAGAAATATCAGTTTTTATGGATTTTTCTGCCAATGTATTGTTATTGAACAAGTGTTGCAAAATTTTTCTTTCAAACATTTAGAACCTTTACCCAACATAAACATGCAGTGAAGTTTTTTGTGTGCATATTATGTAAACTGTTTTCAACTATATAAATCTAAGTTATTTTATTATCAAACATTAAACACATTAAACTCAGTTCCCCCTCCACCCTGCCTAGAAAAAAAATCTTGCAACATTTAGTAAAACTGTGTCATATATTGTTATATCACAATTTGATCATACAAAATTTAATTTAATTTGTGCTCTTAGTTGTGTAGTTGTTGGTGTAGTGAAATTTGTGCTCTTAGTTGTGTAGGTGTTGGTGTAATGACCTCATACCACTTTGAAGAAAATAATACACAAATATTACCATGGCAACTATAGATCTAGTAATAATTGTGTAACATACTGTGATATAACTCAGAAGCTCAAAGTTATGAATATGTACATAATATTCAGGTAGTATTACCACGGTAACCATTATTGGGTACAAACAACTTTCACATAAATGATTTTGTCACTTTTAATGAAGCTTTTCTCATTTTGTTTACTGCATAGTTATAACAAAAAGTATCTTTATTTTCAAAAATCAACATTTCTGTGTATGGTTTATCCATAAACAGACCAGAAAGATAGATTGTATTTAAAAACAATAACATGTTATCATTTAGGTGCCAGTTACCTGAAAACAACGTGTCAAATATGTTTTTTTTTTTCAGTTCCGTTGCCATGGTAACCGAAATTTGAGTATTTCATTTGTCAAAATAAGTTACTTGATTTATATATAAATACTATTCATGGGCAATAAACAGAGACTGACATACTGTATTTCTTATAGTTGTCACATAAATGCACCTATTTATTTGGACAATATTTTGACAAAAGAAGGCTTTTTCACACTCATGGTGGTTTCCGAAAAAATGGTGGTTTTCAGTTAAAATAAGTCGTTTTTGGAAAAAAAAATGAATTTGTGTACTCCAAAGTCAACAAGGTACCTGAAAATGTAGCACAACTATTTGTACGCGACAAGGGCTATTCTATATATGCGATATTTGCCCTTCAAGTACAACCCAGTTACTATTCAAATCAATGCGGAAAATTTTCCTTCTATTTCTATATGCCGCCGATCGGAAAATGAATCGCAACTTTTCAATCTTTTGCCGGCTTCATAAAGCATCTTAAACTACATTGATTTAAAAAAATACATACCTGAGAAGCCACATTCAAGTAGATTCAATATATGTAATCCTTTATAAGTAACGTTTTCGTTTTTTATGCAAAATTGTTTTAAACCTCCACCCATGTCGATTACACTGCATAAAGTTTATCTGACTCCCGTTTATCGATAATTTTCACCGTGTAAACGGCATATGCTGTGGTAGGTTTCACAAGTTATTTTGTGGATTATTCGTTCATTTTTTGTTACTTTTATCATTATTTATGTTTTATAACGATATTTGACATACCAGTGTTGAAATTTTCATGTGGGAGTGAAAAAAAAGAATTTAAATCGGGTCGATTTCCACCACAGTTTTGATCGTAACTGCTTGAGACGTAAAGTACAGACAACGAAAACGTCCGTATGATAATGGGTCTGTGCTTGCAGTCGAATAATTGAGACTACTGAAAATGATAATAACTCATTTTGGCCAAAAATTGCATTTTAGACCATTTTTCCCAGAGAGTGCCACATTTGATAATGATATTTATTTATTTTATAGAAATTCTTAATAAAAGTATTATTTGTTATTAAATTTCTCGATGTTATAAGTTATAATTGCAAGGGGTCGCTTTGACCAAAATCATTTTAAAAGGGGACATTTTGACAAAATGAGGACGTTTTGACCTGGGTCGTTTTGACTAGGGGCCGTTTTGACCGGATATCCTATCTTTCAGGTTGGACAAGGGAGTGTGGTCGGAACAAGCGGGATCATGAACTGGCGCGCTCTCAATTTTACCATCAGTGGAATGAGAATCGGCTACGGCTGGGGATCGGACGGCTATTTCATATTCGGTCAGTAGATTCAATTTTCTGTCCCCTGTGAACTAGCCACTGTTTATATCAACGTCAATAAATCTTAATTTTTATTGTGTTCACTTATTTTAATTCAGTGTCATTTATTAACAGTGCTAAATGTAACCTCGAAATTAAGTTTGGAAGGACAAAATGTCCATTTTGAGAGTGCTGAGTGTCGTAAGAATCCATGGCAACCTTTTCTGTCCTCTTACTTTAATTTAATTAACTCATAAGCTGGTTTATTAAAATCAGAATAAAATTAATAATAATAATAATAATAACAATAATAATAATAATAATAATAATAATAATATTATTATTATTATTGTTATTATTATTATTATTAATACAAATGTATTATTATTATTATTATCATTATTATTATTATTATTATTACTACTAAAACTTCAACTACTACTTCTACTTCTACTACTACTACTACTTCTCCTACCACTTCAACTACTTTTATTATTTTTATTATTATTATCATTATTATTATTTTTATTATTATTATTATTATTATTATTATTATTATTATTATTATTATTATTATTATTATTATCAATTATCAATGGGTTTTATTTTGCCAATGTCTGGTATGTTGTTATGCGCATGCGCTGTCTAACGTCAAAAGAAGAAAAATCATCAAAGTTCAAGAGTGACATTTTTTATTTATAAGGTAGTGATAACCAAGGAAACGTGTGTTTAATGTTTCAATAATCCGCTTTTTTAAGTACTAAAAACATATCGCAAACCATTTCAATAAATTTTTGTTTTTATATTTTAAAATATTCAACTTGATATTGTTAATTTATTGTTAATTATTTTTGTTGTTGTGTTTTCAGAACTTTAGTGTCAGAGAAAAATACCCTTCCGAGCAAAAACGTCAAAGACCAGTTTGGAGTTTTGTACATTGCACATAGATGTGATTTTTTTATTTGGATGTCAAATGACCTTTCGAAGGCTTTTCTAAATTTCTGAGTGTGTGTCTTGGGGTATTAAAAGTAACTTTTTTTGCTATCTAGAAACTCTTTTTGAACACCAAATTTGAAAGCATATATAAGTAAATTGTGTTTAATATAATCACAGCTAGAAAGATAAGTATAGTAAACCGTTTATGTAACTACGCAATGTTTCCAGAAAAAGCTTTTTATATAAATGTTAAAATTTTTCCACGGTATGTGTATTTGGTCGTTGTACAAATATCAATAATTCTAATAAGTAATAAGCATTTCCTTTACTGCCCATGAACAGGCTTAATCAAACGAGTCAGTCTGAAATATGTTTTATTTGTGGTGTTCGAAGGTCTTCGAAGTTTCCTTCTAATCTAATAAATCACAATTGTATGTGTATGTAGTGAATGAAAGTTGTCGTAGAAAAAAATAACAATAATTCTAAAATGCATCTTTTGAATAAAGACATCGGCGCGTCATATTTTGTTTCATGACAAAATCATTCAGATTATGATAGAAACGTTCTAATGATTTTTCAATTTAAATGCGAAAATATCCATAATTTCAAAAATTCTCAAGAGCGTCGTAATGAATAATATTTCAAAATATTCAACATTTGTAAATACCAAAATCATTTATGTGTGTAAAAATCTTTCACAATAATCTTCAAAACACAAGGAAAAAATACAACAAAATGAAACGATTGAGAAGGAAAATTGTTGTTTAAAAACCTACTCTGGCTCAAAATGTATTAATTTTCAAACGACAATACGGAAACAAATAATATTACGAAGGTAATTTAATGAAAGTATTGAAACATCCATTAGATCCGCGGTAAAATATTAAACACATTGGTCATTTTGGTTGAATAACTGTTTCTTTATTTAATAAAGTGTTGCAATTTAGGCCCGACTGTTATTGTTGTTATGAGTTTACAAGTGAATCTAAATTTAAAACAATGAAATCCCGTTGTAACTTTTGTTTAGAAATATTTAAAAAGAAATTTAAATAATCATTATGTTTGGTCGATTATTTGTTTACAGTGATATTGAAAATTCATAAACAATCAGATGGGCCTCATAAAAATATGCCTAGTAAATGATGATGGCTAGATGTACCGTTGTATGTATATTTGCACATTACATGGAAAGTGTTCATCATTATAAAGTAAACATTAAAAAGATTTTCCTTTTATCTTTCAACACAGGCTTTTGTTAATAAACCAAACTTTAATTGTGCATTTATACAAACTTGCCTTGATGTTTTATGACAAAACATAAATTCCTAGTTTAAAACAAATTCAAATGACTCAATTAAACCGAGCCTTCAATATTTTCATTTTTTGTGGTAGTGTTCGGTGGCTTGCAATGTCCTCATTCCCATCTATTCAAAAAGTCATTTTGACATGAATTCAAAGGAAAATGTACTTTAAACGATTCTAGACTAACGTATTTGACAGTATTGTTCTGTACTTGATTTATTATTGTTGTATTGCTGACTTATCAATGGGGTCAAAATGGTATTACCGCTCACTTCTTTTTACTATTTGCTATTTGTAAATATTAAACAATAACACATTGTGTTAACAAAGAGTGTGATAAATGGTCGAATAAAAGTCATAATAAAACAAATGATATACTGCTCAAACAGATAAAGCATTGATAAAAGGACTGAATGTTTCCGTTGGGTAAATTTGCTTTATAAAAAACTATCTTTATAATTGCTTTTAATAAATTGGAGTTTCAGTCATGTCAATTATTAGTCAAAACAGGCTTTTGTTTAAGGACACAGTTACCTACTACAACCACAAGTGGTCCATGTAAGCAGATAATCATTGGGGATCTCTCCTGTCGGAATAAGTGAAAGCGATTCGTTCTGATCTAACATTATTATAAACCTATAGTAATAAATTGTAGTGTAAAGAAGAAAATAAGCACGGGTATTAAAGGGATCGCCATGCGTATATATTTCGGAAATTACGCATATCTTATATTATTTGGGCAACTGTTGAACGCCGGTGGCACAAGATATAGAGTAACAAAGTGGGGCAAATGCATTGACACAAATGATAGCTTAAAGTTGACGGACATTTCAATTGCCGAATGTGTCGACGCCTGTATAAGAAGAGAGGCATGTATGTCTCTAGGATACTGCAGAAGGTTTAACTTTTGTGAGATTCACAGATCAGATACATTGATTTTAAAAGAGAATAATGGACCATGCATATTTGTAAAAAGGAATGACATGGAAGCAGCAGACGTAAGTATTTGCTCTACGATGGATAATAAGTGGTAGTTGCTCAGTTCGGTTATGACAATGAGCATGAAAATTGTTTACTACTGGAAAGTATACAATTTAATGTAGCTCATGTAATTTGATTTTCAATTGGAATATTATTCTTTGAAACTGCTCAGAATTAATAGAACTCATTTCCCTCAATATAAGACAACAATATTAATATATTTATATATTAATATATATTAATTAATTATTTTGAATTGCATTTAACATATTCCAAGTAATTTCTCTCAAAATAAGACAACAACATTAATACATGAATACATCTAAAGGTTTATTAGGTATGCTTGTATCAATCAAGAAAATTTAAGACAAATGATCGCATAGCATCGATGTAAATTAACACATTTTAGTAAATTCGAGTCAAATTCAAAATCTACACATACCCGCCAAACCTCAAAGAGAAGAACACAAGTGCTACAAAACAAACTAAATAAATGTTCACTTCAAAACTAAACAAATTTACTACAAGCGTACAAAGGGAAGAAGCAAGGCGATCAAATGTAAAACAAAAACTGTTGCGTGTTATCAAAGTTACAATTTAATGGTTACCTTAACCAAACTCTGAAATGTGTAAAACACCACTACAAATTTAGGACTGATAATCTGATTGGAAATGATTAATTATCAAATAGCATAGTAACTAAATAGCTGTAAACCTGTTGGCGGTCTGACAACACTTATTATTTTTACATATAAAGCTTAATTTTATCCCATATACTAAATGAAAGTAAAACCCCTCATTAAGACCACACCGCATCCAAGACCATCTCAATAATAATAATACCACTATTCTAATGTCCGTTTTGCAACTTTGCACTTTTTTCTCCTTCAACCAAAAACCATCTCCCTATTTATGTCGTTTCCGTTTAAAAGTTGTTCTTAATAATGGGTTTACGCTGTAATCTTAATGAATATGACCGCTAACTATAGGGTTGAGATAACGAGAATGAAGAAATGTCTTAAATGATTTGCTCCTTCATTATTAAGATGCAAGCCTCCATTTAGTTTAGCAAATAGGTATCGCTTGATCTTCCCTCCGAAGGAAAAAAGTCTACACGAACGTTTAAACGTAACATTCGAATTCTTTGCAATGTCTTCCTGAAGACCTTTATTCACTGTACGGATTCATGAATCAGTTACATCGTGGTCTACCGGTCAAGGGAGTATGGTTGAAATATAATGACTATGTTTCAAAATTGGTTTTAATCTACGGATTGAAGCGATTAAGTTTGCATAATCGGACAAGATTTCGTCTGGAACTTGACCGTTTGCTATGTTGTTGGAACTGACATGAAGAATGACATAATCGGCGTTCTCGAATTTAACCTTCCCAGACGTTACCAGAAAATTAATTTCCCCAATGATAGCTCCAGGAAATGGACAGACCACTACTCCCTTATAGTACTTTAAAATAGAATCACCAACAATCAAAACCATTCGTCTTTCTATAAAAGAAGATTATATTAAATAACATTTGCGACAGTCACACATATACCATTGAAAGCAATATTAAAACTGTACAACTTTTAACCTTCAACCTACGACTGCTCTTACTGACATTTGAACGTCGATCCTGTCCAGCCAGTGTAAACATTCAGCTGACAACAAGAAGGCTTCTCCGTTATGACAAAGCACAAAGAGCAAGTCTAGAATTGGGACTGGTTAAGTTAAAAGATTGAATACTACCTCCGCTAAATCGTCTAAATAATTAAGAATTGCATTACCCATACTTGTAAAATGAAGGCCAGCGCGTTCGTTACCCTTTGACAAATCTGTGCCGCGGATTGTAAAGCCCATTAATAAAACTGTGTCACAAAATAAGATAGTGTCCCTTCTATCGAAAACTAACGAGATTGTAATTTGAAGGACAAGAACTTATTTGTCTGTAAGCCCGAGAAAGATCTTTTTATAACATGAGACAACCTGGACTTTTTGCCAATATAAATTGCACAAAATCGTCGACTTTTGGGAAAAATAGAAAGACCTGTTCACCGAGAAAAAGATCTGTGTCATAGATACGTTACTACTACAATATATACTGAACAAAAATTAAAAAGTATCCACTTTTTATGCTTGTATTCTCATAAACATATTTTATTTAATCAAGAGAGCTTTGAATGGTGTTTTATTACTTTATCTCAGTTGTTTTTACGTTAAATTGTTCATGAAAATAATCTTCCACACCAAGACCTGAGCAGCTGTCCATCAAATAACAATTAATAATGGATAACAAAACGCTACATATTCAATTTAAAGGGAGGTAATTGGAAATGTTGGGATTTCTAGCGTTGTTTATCGAGGACTTATTGTTTTATTCATGAATGTTTTGTGATTTTATTGACACCAAGAACTGAATGAATTGATTGAATTCCAAAAATGTGAATATTGTTTAGAATCACTTAATTCTTCTAGTACTAAACATTGTAGTTGAATGTATTGACCAGTTTTTGCACATGTTACTGATGCCAATGTGATCTTCCTTATTGTAGACGCATGCAAATGCTTTTACCTGTAAAATTAACTTGTGTTTATCTATTGACAAAATGATGTAGGTGTGTCATATTTACAATATATACAACGTATTATTCAACAAAAGTGTTTGTAAAGATATGGTCTAATATTTATTTTGAAAATAACTCTGCTTTCCTACAAAACCTTTTCAAAGTTTTCGCATTACCCCACCCAAGATGCATGTTTGCGACATCGTATTATAAGTATTTATATCTAAATTACTTATTTCAGGCTAGCATATGTAGTTGCTCGAATGCTGGACATGTATGTGACCCGATATCAGGCCTGTGCGAGGTAAAAGGTAAAACTTTTTTCTGTTAAATTAATGCAAATCGATAACTATGGAAATAAGTGTACGCAAGTCCAAGTGAATGCGTGCTTGAGTTTGTTTATTCGTTAGCGGAGAAAGAGAAAGCAGGTGGGATAGGGTATTAAAAGAGAGAAATAATAATTGATAAATCTATTGACCTTTAAATTGTATTTGTCAAAAGAACAAAGTGCTAAAAGCACCTTATAGGAAACTTAAAAAGAAAAAAAAAGAAAACCAGCATAAAGAAAAGAAGGCTTTATTAGGTCAACATGAAGCAGTGACGATTTTACCCTTGTCTTTGATGCATATTTAGCAATTGAGGCGCCATTGCCGTAATTTCGTGATCTTGGTGCCAACATTCCATAAAGAGCACCAATTCTCACTGCTTTCATGTGAAAATATTAGATATGTTGCTCTAATTTTTGCAAATTAACTGTTGTATTATTCCTTGCACCCCACACGCTTCAAAACACAATGCGGGCATTTTAATGACACTTTATAAAGGATGCAATAACTTCATTTTAAAACTGCCTTTTGATCATAAACAATATATTAAATTCAAAGGCCATTGTCTATTTATTTTATACTTTTCAGTGAATGATAGAATTTTCCCGGTGAAATAAAAGTGGTACTTTTATTTTCATTGTTTTTTCAAGTTAGTATCCAAACGTACATAACGTTCCGAATGAGAACGTTTGCAAAACGGACGCAAGTTTGGGTATATGACGTCATTACGTCACATCATAAACATTTTTGGCGCCTTTTCATGAATTTTTTCTGTCATATTCACATAAAGTGTGCACTAAAAGCCAAAAAAGAGAGAACATTTGTTTTTACCAGTGAATATATTTCACTCGAGAATTCCCGAATAATATACCGGTAGTTTCACTAGTAAAAGTACGAATTCTGGAGCTCACTCGGTGAAATTTTTTTTCTATCTTACACTGGTAAAAACAAATATCCTATATATTCATTGTTTCTTGATTTCTTTTCCTGCTTCAGAATGCGGCCATTTAGAGTTGTTAAATGGTACAATTTATGGGAATCGTCACTATATCGGTGCAAAACTAAAAGTCTCTTGTGATCAGGGATTCACAGAACGAAGTGGAATAGAACAAGTTACTTGTAACTCTACAGGTGATTGGGATCCGGCTCCGACCTGTGAAGCAGTAGTACCAACTGTATCATCAGGAAATTTAACAACAAATGTGACAGTTACAGCGAAAAATATTATCAGTAAATAAATGTTGAGTTGATACATATAGTTAAGCTGTTTGTGTTGGGTTAGAGTTATGTCACCAAAACAATGTGTACTTGTTTTTTGATATGAGAATCGGTTGGGGAGAAGTGTGAATTTGGTGCACCGTAGAACCTGGTTTAAACCCCCAGTGGCAAATTGTTTGGCACTGACCGTTCCAAGGCGGTAACCACTATTTTTTTCTTTTTCGGTAATCGCTTGTGGTGTCTGATTTGAAATCGATATAAAATCATGTTCTATTTTCCTCTCTTCCTTTTCACTGCGTGGGGAGGCTGTGTTTTCTTAGTGTGGCGGTTTCTGATATTTCACTTTTTTTCTTAAGCCGATTATGAAATTGATACAATTCTGTTCTCAATGTCCGTGTTATACTATTCAGATGTTGCAGTATGTAATGATTTTGTTTGTGGGTGTTCAGCAGGCATTTAAAATATATACTTGAACGAAATCTTAAGGTTGGAGCGACATATGCATGTGATAAAGCAACAATCAAAAACAAATGAACAACGTACGTTATTCAGAAGATAATGAAGTAGTTTTAGAAAATCGTCTGCATACGCATACCATCATTTTGGATGATTTGAATTTGTGCTGTTAATTGTTGTTTATATTGAGTTGCGATCAAATCTGTGCTAAGTGGCCTGGGAAAAAGTTTACGTTTCCAAAACTTCCCACGAACAGCCTCCAAACTCGTCATTTTTGTCGTGTTCGGTGGCTTTCAAAGTTCCCCTTTTCATCTTTTTATGTTATGTACTTTGTTAAATACGCACGGCTTACTTTAGTTTAATAATTTCCAATACTTCGCTTTGATAGTTTTTTTATTTTCTTAAAAGAAATGTAATTTTATTTGTTTGAGTGAAATCGAATTATAAGAAAATAAACGTCTCTTGCTTGGTTGAATGAAATGAAAGCTTAGGGGTGTTGTAAGATATGCATGAGGATTTTGTTTTGTAAAACTGAACATTCAGTTTTTGACATATGGACCGTACAGACATATTTAATTTTACTTTAAAATTAAGATACAGGAATGGCAGGATGTGCATATGTGAGTAAATTATTTACGGGCTAATATTTTCGATAAATGATTGATTTGTTGAGCAGTTGTTAAGTTTGACTGTATAATATAAACAAATTACACAAGATTTCTTTTCTCTATGCATGATATGAATAAAACTGTTTTATGAATAATGTTAATCGACTGTCCAGATTTTTTCTCAACGCTTCGTGTTCTAAAGTTGAGAAAGTTTTCAGGTTGTGAGTAAAGTTGAAAAGCATGAATGGAGTGTTACTAAAGGAATTTTTTTATGTTTAACTTAATCGCGTGTTGCAGTTTAAATTTATGTTTTCGAAAATGGTTTGTATTTACAAGTATTATTTATAAGAATTTATTTAATTTATTTACTTTTTATTTATTTTCAGCTAAAGAATACTACTGTTCTGCGTATACAAACGGTCCGGACTACACAATGTTTGATCTCCATAGTGACGGCATAAGAATTGATAAAAGAACGAATATAATATTTCAAACTAAGGGTATGTTTCTTTTGACTTAACAGTGTGCCTAATGTTTCGAAGTTCTTTTGACTTTACCGTGTACCTAAGGTTTCCAAGTTCTTTTGACTCAACCTTGTAGCTACGGTTTCGAAGTTCTTTCGATTAAACCGTGTACCAAATGGTTCTACGTTATTTCGACTTAACAGTATACCTTAAGTTTCAAAGTTCTTTCTATTTAGTCTTTTACCTAGTGAGGTTTTGAAGTTCTTTTGTCTTAACAGTGGACCTAAGGTTTCGGAGTTGTTTAGACTCGGGTGCTTGGACGAAAACCGTTTACACTATTTTGTCGTTTCATGAAACAATTATGTAATATTACAAGTAAAACGAGTCAAAATTTTAACATCTAGGAGCCCACGATGCCCATATCCTTCTACAACACAACAGAAATGTGACCAGCAGTAGCGTAATCGAGATTGTTTTGGGTGCTGGGGGCAATACCTGGTCAATCATGCGAGACGCTCCAACGACTGGAACTACATTAGACCAAATTACGGTTTGTGTGGCTGTCCATAGCCTACGATCATTTTTAAATCATGTTTTTTGATCTGTCACTGATTCATTTCGTTAATTTTTAAGAGTTCTTCAAATACATGTAGATAATATTATAATGTATAAACAAGTGAGAAAAATATATTATATAATTTGTAAAGAAAAAAATCCCCGAGAAAAAGAAAGTTTACAGAGTGTGCATCTGCAAACATAATGTTATACCAAAATTAAACAGTTTATATGGTACTGCTAATAGCAAAATACCCCCCCCCCCCAAATCAAATAACAAAATAAAAAAAACTGGTGGGTAATTAAACAGATTTTTGTATCAGTTTTTAAGCCAAATTTAGGCTGTGTCGCATAAAAGATGTGACAACCTCACTTCATTTCTGTTTAAAGGGAGCTATTCTGGACCCGAATGTATATCAATCCTTTTGGATATCATGGAGTGGCAAATGCGTGCAGGTATGGTATAAATGAACAATATGTTAACTCTTAAGAAAAAGAAAAAAAATTGCTAGTCGTGCGCTATATTTTAAATGATGGACTGATATAAATATTTATATTAAAGACACACAACGAAAAAGGCAGATAGTCAGTAAAGAAAAAGCATTATGGTCCTAGTCCGTCAGGTATAATTTATATATGTTCAGATAAATTATGACGCACACATATTAATATTTTCTATTTAGAATTCAATTTGATCATTTATGTGGCTTTAAAATTGCAACTCCAATAATAATAGATAGTGTCCTTATATGATGACATATCCATAAAATAAAGTTGAACTGAATCTATGATCATAATATATGTCATTTCTTACTATTGAGAAATATTTGAATAGTAACATTGAATGGTAGATGCCTCACTCGATAGCCGGCACAACGTTATTGCAACATCGGGATCTTCGTCTTTTGTCATTTATGATTTCGCTTCAATCTATGTTTGTTGACAACAAATGTTTGGCCGCTTTTTAGACGTAGCAATCATTTAACATTTAAGCAACCACTAATACATTGTTATCTAAAACAGCGAAAGTATTAATCATTTAAACCTTTTCCATCTGACAGTTCAAAAATCTTATATGCTCAGTTTGATTAAAACTTTTGCGTTCAATTTTCATTACTGTTGTTACTATATCGCCTATCGAATGAAATTTAGACTGAGAATAGTGAAAGAGCTAGCTAAAAGACATAAGCGAATCGGTTTGCATAATGCACAAGTAGACAAACCAAAAACATGTACAAATAAATGTAATAAAATACAAAACAACATGGTAATGTGTAAATAATTTGGAAATTGCCCGCGATAAATAAATAATTGCTGATGAGGAATTGCCAAAACCAGAAAAAATATCCTCCCCAAATAGCATAAAAATAGAGAAGAAATGAGAAAGTGAGCTATGAGAGAATCAAATTCGAATAAGACACCACAAACAAATACCTATTGGGGTTTCTGCCTTGGAATGGTCAGTGGAAAAATACTTTTTCATCGTGTGTTAAACCAGATTTTAGGTTGCACTGAACTCACACTTGCCCTAATAGGTTTTCATATTGACAAACATGTATTGGGGAAATATCATAACTTAAACCCAACCATTCATTCCACAATGTTGCATATAAAAACACATAAAAATATGAAACGTAAACAGCTACATGTAATAGCATTGTAGAGCAAGGTGCGGGTACTTTATGCCCTTACCGAGACCAGAAAGCGCAGATTTTAGTTCGGAATTACAAAGATTTTAACAGTCAGCCTGCCTTATAGGTTGGAAAAGGAAGCATCGTTGGAAAAAGTGAGATAATGCAGTGGTGCAGTCTAACTTTTATAATCAGTGGTATGAGGATCGGCTACGGCTGGGGAAGTGACGGATACTTCGAATTCGGTCAGTATGCTTCATTGATTTTTACTTAAGTACATAGCATCTTTTTAAAAAACTTCACGGAGTATCGATTGCCATTCGTATGCATTACTAATAAGTCAGAATTGTAGTTTGGAAGCCTTAACATGTTGCCTCGTAATTAAACTTTTGAAAAACTCCATTTTCTCAGTTTTAATGAAACATACATGTATTTTTTTACTAAATAACTTGTTTTTTTCTTTCTCTCGAAAATGATAAATCTTAGAAAGTCTTATTCTTTCAGTAATATAGTGTACCAGAAAATGTCATTCCAACAAGAAAGTCGCAAACAAGAACGTTTGTAGTTTTAAACGTAAAAGTTTGGATTTACGTCACAATCGAACAGTTTGCAGAGTATGCCATTGTGTCTAGATCAGTGTTATGATGTGCATTTAGATTACACTTCAAAACAAATTTGAATGTATGTATGAATTATTTAAATGTTTAATTCGTCTTTAATATGGTTTAATTTTATCTTCATCGTTACATCGCCATATGCAACTTTCATGTGTAACAAATTGATGGTACTGCAGTAGCAAGGAGATTAGAGCTGAACGAATGGATATAGAACGATCTCCGAAGCATGATCTACATCCGAAGCGTACTTCATTATCGCTTGAAATAATTTGTCTTACAAAGTAATGTTTTCGTATTTTATTATGAGTGTGTTAAGAATGTACCGGGTATTACTGATTAATATTTTTGGTTTTGTTGCAATTTTCATTACCTTATATTTAAACAAATCTACTTTTTTAATGAAGTTCATTTTTGAAGCTATGTTTATTGTCCCATTAATATCCTATCAAATAAACAACTCCTGTCTATGTTTGCAATAAAAGCCGCTTACAAAATAACGGTTGTGCCCGGTGTTATCAATTGTGATGTCGACAGGCAGATTTGTTATGTCGACGCGCAGGTTTGTGATGTCGACGCTCAGGTTTGTGATGTATACGCGCAGGTTTGTGATGCCCAGGTTTGTGATGCGCAGGTTTGTGATGTCGACGCGCAGGTTTGTGATATCGACTCGCAGGTTTGTAATGTCTACGCGAAATTTTGTGATGTCGACGCGCAGATTTGTAATGTCGACGCGCAGGTTTGTGATGTCGACGCGCAGGTTTGTAATGTCGACGCACATGTTTGTGATTCGCATGTTTGAAATGTCGGCGCGCGGGTTTGTGAAGTCGACGTGCAGGTTTGTGATGCGCAGGTTTGTGATGTCGATTTGTAGTGAAGAATCATGCCCGTCCACGCTATTGTTCCAAAATCCTTTACAAAGCATAAATACCCCTTACAATTACTTGAATGTTAAGTATGAAAAGAAAACCAAGGAGAGTAAATATCAAAAAGGTTATTGATACGGTCATCGGGAAATAAATTCTCTGGCAGTACTATTTCAGTACCAGGGTTTTTACACATTTCAAACTTCACCTAAAACTTTTCATACCCTGGTGATAACAGTTAGAATTGTGATTATTAGTTCAATATTAATCACAACATCTAGCTGGTTCATAAGGCAATAAGAGATACAGCTGTAACTGTGTTGTTGAATATACACCAAAAAATTCTTCATATTTTAATATCAAACAGGTTTTTAATTTGTTTTTTGTTGAAACTCTTTTTTCTTCTCATGACAACAGAGGTCGTCTATTTTGCTTCAGTTTTTATTAAGTCCCGTCACCGCTTTTTCTATAACAAGAAGTATGTGAGTTTGATTTTCAAAAACGTTCCATTTCATTTAGTGATAAAACTTGTCTGCTTTTTGCTAAACGTTTTTCATAAACAAGTATTGGGAATACATTGTACCAACATCCAAACATCACTGAGAAAAATTATGCCCCCATTCTCCTGTCTTCCCATACGTGTATTCACCTGTTGCATATTAATCAATTAGACTGAAAAAGTACAATAATAAGATATTATCTATATGAAGAAGTGGATCTACATGGAAGACGACAGAAAAGATGGTAAAAACTAAACCGATACTGCTCGTCTAATATTGTATTGGAAAGCATTTTTAACTTTGAGCTCGTGTTCCTTGAACGACAAATGAAGTTGATCTATCGAAATTTCAGAGTAAAAATAATTACTCAACGTTAAAGTGAGAATAATATGCAAATACTTTTCATATTTCGGTAGAGAATTGTATTTGACTAGAATAATTATAAAAAAATGTACTTCATGATCTTAAATAGTTAATCATATTTAACTGCCCTTTCATAAAAAGACACGCTAACATATTCCATATAGAAGTACATGATGCTGAGAAAATATATAAAAATTAAAGTAAAATATCTTGAAATATGTAAAAGCTGTTGGCACACAAACCACCATAATAACCAACCATTGACCTCTACTAGGGGTATCCGAAAAGTATTGCAAAAGTCATTTCGGGACTCATACTGATAAGTTTCAACATGTTGACTGTATGAATGTCTGCTGTCAGCATAACCTGTTGTCTAACATCCCTGAAAATATCAGTTACCTAAGTGAAAATTTGAGTATGTTTTTATAGAACTTTTAAACTATAGTGTACTAGCTTAGTTTTCGACTTATTGTCAATGTTCAGATAATAATAAAGAAAGGTAAACAGCAGTGCTTAAAAATTTTGAATACATCATTAAGTAAGTATCTTCATACCTGTCCATTTGATCATAAAACTAATTTGATCTGCTGTTTAAGGCTTCGAGGAGGTAAGTTGGATTATGACAGGTATGAGAAATGACAGGGGTTCGTTACAACACTTGTGGGTAATTATAGACACAGGAATTTTTAAAAATGCGAACTGGTGTTAAAGATAACTACTCAGGCAGTATATCCATGTATAAATTGTGAGATTCCAATACATAATATTAATCTTAACTCTTAATCGAAAACGTTTCCCGTTTAGACTTTCTAAGACATATCATTCAAGTTTTTGAAACTGATAATTTTAATAATTAAATTGTAAAAATGATAGTGCCTCTAGCTGGGATCGAACCCGCACCGCCACAGCGACAGCGCCTAGCCCTGCAATTCCCGCGACGCAACCAACTGAGCTAACCGGGACAACCCAAAAAACGTTGATCGGACAGCCCTGATATACGTAACGATCATTGCATGACATCGGTAAAGGGTTATTTTACTGATAACAGCACTGACTATATGTACGGGGAGACTTTTTACGGCCGCCACACTGCACAAATACCGCTACTGTTAATTTCAAATGAAAGTGCCTCTAGCTGGGATCGAACCCGCACCGCCACGGCGACAGCGCCTAGCACTGCAATTCCCGCGACGCAACCAACTGAGCTATCCGGGACAACCCCCAAAAAAGGTTGATAGGATAGCCCTGATATACGTAACGATCATTGCATGAAAGCTT
Source organism: Corbicula japonica (assembly GCA_038501625.1). Taxonomy (NCBI): domain Eukaryota; kingdom Metazoa; phylum Mollusca; class Bivalvia; order Venerida; family Cyrenidae; genus Corbicula; species Corbicula japonica. The sequence continues at coordinate 9,361,726 of JAZAYU010000015.1, forward strand.
GTTTTATTGTGTTGTTTTTCTTTTCGGAAAATTCGCAGTGACATTTAATATATACCCTAGAAAGACTCCGGAACAGCTACTTTCGTGAAAACAAACCTGAAATGTTTAGAGTATAGATGAATGTTTGATGCATATTAGAACAATTTTTAACATTTGAAAAATCAATTTATGTTCTGCAATATAACTGCATATACATGACTTTTTGTAGACACTTCGTATAAACTAATTTAACTTAGTTTGCGAAGATCTAAAGCGTATTAACAGCAACTGATCAAATTTGAACCAATGAAGTTAAAAACGAATTGATCTTGCAAAATGCCAAAGCTCCTAAGTAAGCAGAAATAGTAGCGGAATTAATCGGCGAAAAAAAGTAAGATTGCTTAAATAATCATCAAACATATAAAGAAAAGGGCCCCTACACAGCAATATCGACAATCGTTGTAGATGTAATAGTAATTGTTACTTTGAAGTTGTTCTTTATAAATATCAAACCAGAAACGACTGCCTTGTGAAAGGTAAAACATATATAACTAGGAGACGAATATGTGGTTTGAGATAAAGTTAAACAAAAATCTTTCAATTAATACCATCTTTTTATACCATTTAATTATAAAATTGAGGCACGCCACGGGAAAAGGTACCTTCGGTCATTTTTATGTCATTTTTGTTGTTACTATATTTAGAAAGAACTTTCAAATTTCTATTATTTTCTCATAACAAAACAGTGATTTTGACAATAAAATGGTATTCGTACCACGAATTGCATAATAATCAATGTCATCTGCTCAACTTTATGACGTCGTTTCAATGATTGACGTCAACTGCCCGAAGGTACCTTTTCCCGTGATGCGCCCCTTTTTATTTAACAGTCACCAAACATATTAAGATAGAGTCGACTTACAGCCAGATTCAAATAATTGACTCTATTTTGATCAAGTAAAAACCAAAAAATGGACATCTGCATTTGTTAGAAGGAAATACGTTTTTATTTAGGCAATAAAGTATGGATCACACGATTTAAACGATAAGCTCAAAACATAACAATTGCTTCTTTGTGTCAAATGTTCAGTTACGGAGGAAAACTGCAGGTGTCTATAATACATGGTTTATAATAAAAGCTGTACTAATTACAGTATACACCTTCTAAACATGTTATTGTTGACTGGAAACATATAATGGATTAAACACACAATGTTTAACGAATATAAACAAACACGACTGCTATTTATCAACTATAATGAGTACATGTATGTCAAGATTTACAGAAAATAACTTTATAACAAATTCAGAGATACATTACCAATTAAACAGAGACCAGTAACATACTAACATACCTGTAATTGTACGTATATGTATTAATGAACAAACTAAAAATTCAAATTCAATAAAAATTTTCTGAATTTACAATGCTAAACAAACAAAAAAAGTTATCCAACAGTTACGGAGGAAAGGTTACGGAGGAAAATGTATTAAGTAGGTGTATGTTGTTAATATTTTTCTAGATGTTAAAAGGTACATATCATCAGGTTATATGAAACAGACTGTTTGCAATCTGTCTTTAATCAAACAAACGCCAAATCCAGCATTTCAAGTGAACTATGTTCATAAAATAAGAATGCAGACCACTGTCCATCACTGTCTGTGCTAACAACAACACGGGTATTTTCATCGTGCCTGGTACTGCATTGTAATTCAACTGATTTCAAGGTTTATTAAATATTGTGAGCTTAATATTTTCACTTATGTTTGTATAACTTTCATTTAAAATGTAATTTTAATGTTTAAGCATTAGAGACCAAGCTCAAGCAAAACCATGCACCAGTCAAAATAAAAAGTAATCTGCATATATCTTTTATGCAGTACAATAATAGTATTTGTTTGAATTTTGACAAAACAAATTGGAGTATTTCGGTATCAGTTGCCAGGGAGGAACAGTTTTTTTTATAAAAACTCATGTGTGCAGCTTACATTTAGACACAAGTTATACGAGGATAAATTGATAATCGTGCATAATTTTCCTCCGTTACTTCTCTAGCTTCCTCCGTAACTTTCCTCCGTAACCCAAAATTAAAAGGGTAAATTTTAATTATCTTACCACTTCTGACCATATTACTTGACGGCTTCTGCATGTTCTGTGATAATAACGAGGCAGTCAGTTGAAAACAACAATTTTATTAGCATTAGAAGCAATCATGATACTTTTGGTTACGGAAGAAAAAAATACGGAGGAAATTTTTTAAACATTTTTTGACAAATATTTGCAATAAATAATACTTATTTAGTGATGGTATGTATTAATCAGTTGACAATCAGGTAATTGATGTAAACTGTTTGATCCATGGAATTAACATAGATTAAAAGAAGTGAAATACACAGTTACGGAGGAAAATTTTATTATCGGACATCAAGAATTTCGTGTTAAGGCTATGACTAACAAAAATATAAAAAAAAGCCGCAGGTGTTTTAATTTTAAATACATAAAATTTGATAATACTATAAAATATGTATGCATTTATAACTGTTTTTATCATATTTAATACCATCAGCAGTGAGGTTTAAAAATGGTTACGGTAGGAAAGTAGTTTGTTGGCGACATCCCTTATAACCATTGCGGTCTCGTTGATATAAACGGTGTACTATGATAACAACGATGCGTATAGACTGATAAAAAGCGAAAGCAAATAATGTTGTGAAATAAATGCGAGTTCAGATAACGACGAACACCGGCTGTTTCAAATTGATGTTGCAATATCACAAATGTTATCATTATAAAAGTTAAACCAGTATTTTAAAAGGATTATAACGGAATAAACTCGTTTAAGTAAGTTTATTTTGTTTTGTTTTTACAACAAGCGCTTATTATTTGCAAACATGACATAAGAAATTCTTGTTATGGCATTTATATAATAAATTATTAAGTAAACTTGTCTGTTGATGAACCATATTCGAATTTAATTGAAACTAATATGTCTGATGAAAATAATATAGAACTTCTTCAGAACAAATTCATAAAAAACTGTTAATTTTACTGTATATAATGTATCGAATATCATTTAAATGGCAAGCATTTTGCTTATTTAATAGTTATAAGTATGTTTTGAGATATAATTTACCTTCAGACGTACCATCGAGATGCTTACAGACGTTAACATCAAGGATCTAGAAGTGAAGGGATATACCGTTGTTCAAGACGTAATTTCACGACAAGAATGTGACGAGGCTATAGCGGAATACAGAGCCTGGCTGTCTCACTTTGGCGACAAGTTTCCTAAAACCTTCAACTCCATAATCAACGATCATAATGTCGGTCACATGGAAACAACATGGCGTCTACGACTGAAAGCAAAACCTGTGTTTTCTCAACTGTGGAAAACAGAGAAATTATTGACCAGCTTTGATGCTATTGCTATAGGAAGACCACCGGAAGAGGGGCATGAAGACTTTCAAGATACCTGGAAATACTGGTTGCATTCCGATACAACGCCATCTAGAGTCGGCCTCCACGCTTACCAGGGAGCGCTTTATCTGGAAGAACAGACGAAAAATGATTGGACTTTCCAAGTAATAGAAGGGTCTCATAAATATATGGATGAGTTTTTCATTAAATTTCCAGAAAAACGCCGTTTGTCTCGCCAGCTTGGATACTACACGAAAATTGAAGACGATGATAACGACTATTTTCTGTCGAACAAATGCAGGTTATGCCGGGTTCCGGTTCCGAAAGGTGGAATGGTGTTGTGGGATTCACGACTGGTTCATGCAAACGCACGACCACTTCCGGTAAAACATTAAAAAAGTCAAACTTTTTTATTATAACTTATTAAATTGCGAATAATATTAGATAATAATGTCACGTGTATTAAGATTATAAAAGACATACTTACCGATTCGGGCTCATTTGCGTTACAAAATACAATGTGTACTACATAGGATTCTGGCAACTTGTTTACAAGACAGAAAATTTGTGTTTGGGGAAATATAACTTGTTTATTATATAGTTCCATTTTTGCCATTAAATCGAACCTGCGATATTTTAGTCTCGTTTAAGATAGCTTTTAAAAGTCCAATTTCATCTACTTCTGGAAGAAAAACTAATTTAAATTGTCTATTGCTGTCACTCGGAAAAACGTTAAACACCAACTCCAATTTATTTATAATTGTTTTTTTTATTTTCTAATAACATTTAGAACCGAAAGCATAAAGGAAGGTGGCGCTTTGTCACGTTCATCTCCATGACACCAGCGATATGGGCAAACTCAGAGGATATTGCCAAACGGAAAGAAATATACAGATTGCCAGCCATGACAACGCACTGGTCTTCACAGGTTACTTACATTTACATTTCTTGTATATTGCCTTTTACGTCTTTTTACTGTCCACTTGAAACCTTAATCTAACAAATTCTTTAATAGTATATGTGTATGTGGCAATTCCTAATAATTATGCATATTGCACTCTTTTTCAAATATTTGTTTGGCGTTTGGTGGCTTTCATCGTGTCCTCTATCTATTTAAAAAATCATTATTCCTTATATTTAGAAAAAACACTCAGTTCTAGTTCGTATAAAACCCTGGTTCTTTCATGGTCAATATGAATCTGGTTTAAGTTTAAACATTGTGTCTCCTAACCTCGTAGTCGGCAAACCATTTTTGAACCAAAAGAGTTAACAAAAAATTAATTTTGTATTAAAAAAACTTGTGATATGTATTACAATATCAGGAATCGCCTAACTTACAACAATAAGCCTCCCCACGCAGCGAAGAAGAGAGAAAAAGAGAGCATGCTGTTATAAGTATGTCAATTAAAATAAGATGCCACAAACAATTATCGAAAAGAGAACCCTTAGTGTTACCGCCTTGGTCCCGTGGTCAACGTGTTTGGAAACAGTTTGGATATCGTTTCAACCTTCACGTGTTTTGTTTTTTTGATAAATGTGATAGTTAAACTTTTGTTAATTCAATTGCCCCATTTTTCAGAATGTGAATATGCCAAACAAATTTACTTCATTCAGATTACCACTTACATGGCCAATAGAAAGTAAGTTTAAACCCGCTTTGGCAATTTGTTTGACCACCAAGGCGCTAACCCCAATGGTTCTCTTTTTCGTTTATTGTTTGTGAGGTCTTATATGAATTGACATACTTATAACAAACATGTTTTCTCCTTCTCTCCTCTTTTTTTTTACTGCGTGGGAAGGCTGCGTTTTGTGAGTGTATCGATTCTTGATATACATCACTTTTTACATAGCCAACAAAATGTAAGAATCGAAGAGAATTTAACTGAAAAGATGATAACAGGTAAAAAAACAAACACTTTTTGTCGAAATGAACTATGAAAATATGTATTCTTCGCGAAAGTCCGTACCTTTTTCTTCCATTTAAGAAGTTCAAGATTAATTATTTATTTTTAGGGTGTGCGTCTTCTGGATGTTAGCACATCTCCCGGAATACCTTTTCCGACAACCGTTCCCGATATTGCACGGACAGATGACGCCATGAAACTTTCTGGTGTAGTCCCTTACGACTTTAATGACGGAAAACCAAATGGTGACGAGAAAATACCCGTTTGGAGGGTTTTCAAAGACGAGACTACGATGTCTGGTATGGATTTGGAAAAAGAATATGCAAATGGGCATATCTAATATTTTTGTTTGACATAGTGTTTTGATAAAAAATCCTGAACAATTGTAATAAAACGTTCAACAAAATAGTTAAGTACGAATAAGAACTATGCGGTAGATTTTATAAGAAGTATATCTTTTGTGAAAGACTGCCAATAAGAGAATGAAGGACAAAATGGGTGCGCAGTTTCTACAAAAAAGTGCAATATGTTCTGTTGATTACAAAGTATAGCGACAAATAAACATTATGAACTGTGTATCTGATATAGTACTATTTCAAATTTGCTTAGGATTGGCGTTTACTCATTCCATGCTTGGTAGAAAAGCACTATATCTATAAAGACCAAGAAATTAGTCTAAAAGCAACATATAATTTAACATAAATGTCATTCTAACGTCAACATCATTTAAACATCAACATCATTTTAACATCCATATCATCAAAAAAACATAAACATTATTCTTAAATTAACAGAATTCTTCATCATTCTTAACACATTATAATTAATGTTCGTTTTTAGTAGTCATCAACATGCAAAACACTACACACAGCAGTTTCGTTCTTCAGCCCTTAACCAGCAGATGTCGTATTTATCAGCAATAAACAAAAAAAGCAAAATATGCATATCAGGAATCGCCACACTCAAAAAACACAGCCTCCCCACGCAGCGAAAAAGAAGAGAGGAAGAGAGAGAGCGCATGTTTTATATAAGTATGTCAATTAAAATAGGACGCCACAAACAATTAACGAAGAAGAGAACCTTTGGGGATACCGCCTTGGAACGGTCAGTGGCAAAACGAATTGCCACTGGGGGTTTAAACCAGGTTCTAGGGTGCACCAACCTCACACTTGCCCCAACAGGTTCTCGTATCACAAAACAAGTACAAATTGTCTTGGTGAAATAACTCCAACCCACCCATCAGCTCAACAATGTTGCAAGCAAATCATACAAACATATAAACATAAGAATTTAATAGCATTGCAAAGCCAAAGGGCGGGTACTCAATGATCTTACCGAGACCAGAGCACCTGGAGTAAAATCAGCAAGAACACGATGACAGGGATAAAAGAAACAAATCGAGCTTCTAGGTTCTTTTAAGAAAAGATTTCCCCATAAACCTTCATAAACTCTTACACCCCTGTCACCGTCGTGCAACCAAAGAGGTAAGCATAATGATCAACTGTAGATGGGTTAATCACCAGGCCTGCAGAGCGCTGTAAAATATCATGTTGGTAACCTTTCTTTTTAAATTTACAGATGGTTTTTACGAATAACCGGGAGAAATTAACATCGCCTTTAATCTTCTTAAGTTTATAAATTAAATCTCCATAAAAAACTGGCTGTGAAATTCCTTGTTGCAATAGTGATTTTAAACTGCAGCTGTATTTATGAATTAGATCTGGATATCGGCGATAAAACTTGCAAAAGGTTTTCCTTAATTTGTGATACCGATAACCTTGTTTTAAAAGTTTTTCTGTAATGCAAAGATTACGTTCATTGAAATCATTCACATCGTTGCAAGCTCTTGAAAAGCGAACAAGCTGTGAGATATAAACCCCGTAAGAAGTTGCACGAGGAACATCGCCGTCTAGAAACGGAAAATTTACTATATTAAAATTAAAATCATCTCTTTTATCATAAATTTTAGTAGTGACGTAACCATTTTCGATGGATAGATTTAAATCAAGGAAGTTTGCTTGCTTTTCTGAAGTGTTCGCTTTATTAAGCTGTAGTTCTTTAGGATAAATCTTATTAACCAGTGATGGAAAATGGTTATTATCTATATTTAATAAATCATCAAGGTACCTCGAGGTGTTGTTAAAAGCTGTAATAATATCATCTTGATGTTCGGTAGAAAGAGATAACATAAAATCTCTTTCATAACAGTATAAAAACAGATCAGCAACAAGGGGTGCACAATTAGTACCCATTGGAATGCCTATTACATGTTTATAAATAGAGGTACCAAATCTCAAATAAATATTATCCAATAAAAATGTGAGCACCTGGATAAGGTCTTGACAGGTCCATGAAGTATAATTATCATACATGTAAGAACCATCTGTAAAGAATGCCCTATGTTCATTACAAGCAATAAATGTTTTATTTTCTCTAGCAAAAGTTTTTTCAATGAGACTGGTTAGCTTGTCTCTTATTAAATTATGAGGGAGAGAAGTATACAAAGTAGAAAAATCATATGTAGACAAACAGAACGCCTGAAAATTATTTGATTTAAGTTTCTTCAAAACGTCATTTGAATTTTGTATAGACCAAAATAAATGTTTGCCAGTAGTTTCAAAAACTTTTTCGCAATACCTAATTACATGTTCTTTTATAGCTGTAAGACAAGATGTTAAGAGCATGGATAACTTTGTTGTTGTACAAGAACTAGAGTTAGCGATAAATCTTGCTTTGTACGGTTTTTTGTGCATTTTAGGCAACCAATACATAGTAGGTACTTTGTCTTGTTTAGGCTCAACACTGATTCTAAATTTTGTAATTTGTAGAGTGTGTGCAGTAACAATATTACTCTCAGATGAAGAAGTCAGTGTATAAGCATTAGTGCTATTAAGCTCTTTAGTTTGAACATTTATATAGTGTATACGTCACACTATAATAACATTATTTGAAGCCTTATCAGCAGGTGTTAAAACAAATTTGTTGTGAAAATCTTGAATACCCTTTTTCAAATGACGAGGTCGAGGTGGTAGTAAAGCTATGTTTCTTTTATAGAAGGATATACGAGTGTCAATTATTTTGAATATTTGTTTTTTCCAGTTTGAAAGAGCATTAGGCTCAGCATGTTCTCGTTTACACCATTTATTGCAAAAAGAGTTTAAAGACTCTGCAATTTCCGCACGACAGGTATTAAAGTTAGTTCTTCAACAGCCATTAACACACAAATTGGTAGTTTTTTAACAGCCATAAACAAAATAAACCGTTCTTTATAAACCATTAATACACACAGTTTCGTTATATCAGCCATTAACAAACTTAAAGTTGTAGAACCATAATTAGATTTTAAGTATAGATCACCAAATACAAGTAATAAAAGATACATGTATTACACATGGCAACAAAATAGGCAACAAAACGCCCATGTTATTGAAAAACGTATTTACTAAACCAATCAGAAACTTCATCCCTGTGATTGATGACTAGATATGAAACAGTGATTGGGAACTTTAAACTGCCGTTCTTCAGTTATTTATTTAAGAAAATGGTCTCTTTAACATTGACTTTTTACCCCTATTGATCCTTAACAATAACAACTACAGCAACAAAAACAACAACAACAACAACAATAATAATAATAATAAAAATAACAATAATAAGATTATTAATAATAATAATATAATAATCGTTACGTATAATGAATAATACAATGTACGCGTACAGAAATGTATAAATTGACTTAATATACAGTCTCTAGCAAGTATTAAGCATACATATGGAACTCATAAAAGTATGACAACTATGCTTGTTAAGCTTTTTATTATATTTTCTTTGGACGGATCATCATCCTTGTATACTTCAACGACTCATAGTTATCTGTCCAACTGAACCAGTTTATACCTTCTGCAAAGGTGGTGCTTCCGTACACTCCATTGAGGTTGCTGCGATGACAGGCGTTATACCACCACCCGCCCTGAAAAGTAAAACGATTAGCATCATTAGCATCAGTATACTGTAACATGTCTAATTGCAAATGAAAATTTTCGCGATTTCTCCGCAAATATTTCAAGCAAATAACCTGAATTGAAATTTGAGCGTTTATGAGAGCAACAAAAGCGGTTTTTATTCCCGAATAAATAAATAAATAATAAGTAAATAGTTCATTGTTAGTGCGTGTTCTTTAATTTCGGATTAAGTCTGCCTATTGCACATTAGGGACAATAAATATATACGTATAAATAAATACAAGGCATCCGATTAGTACTTATTGTTTTTACCTTGCTCCAAGATTATAAAACTGAGAATGGAACCAGTCTCAAATCTTAAAGGTCTGATTGGTTCATATCTCAGTTTCATATTCTTCAGCACATAGTGTAATCAGAGCATAATGAAATAGTGCTTTTTCTTTCAAACATCTAAGTGACAAAATCACCCATTTAGTACATGTTGTTAAATTTATCTTAACATGTTGTTATTAATAGATAAAATAATTTTATATAAAAAGTGAAACATGCGTTACGGAAAATAGCATTACTCTGAAAAAGTAGCCTCTTCTCACAGCAAAAAATAGCGAGGAAACGAATAATTAAATAATTTTGTCCTCCTTTCTTTAGAAATTGTGCACTTAAACTTTTCATTATTTAAACATAACAAACTATTTCTATGCTCTTTATGTGTGAGATGTAAATTTACTTTGCGCGGTGTTAGAAATCTCTCTTTTATTTTAATTACACGTTGGTAATTTTTCAGGATTCTCATTACGTATAATGAATAATACGCGTACAGAAAAGTATAAAGTGATTCTTTATACATGATTAAAATTTAAGATTTAAATCTTAAATCGCGATGAATTAAAAAAAATACAGCTTTATTTCTTAATTTTTATTCTGATTACATTTATTTCATACAACAGAAAAAGTTTTCATCATTTATCGTTTTTAAAGATAGTTCTTGTTAAGTGTATTCATGTTCTATTATTCAAATAATGTGTAATGTTGCCATACAAAATGAAGGCTGCTAACTTACTGATAAGGAAAGTATTTTTTTGCAATTGGGAAAACCATGAGTACCTATAAAAGTTACATACTGGTGTTGAGAATCGGACCATACACATACTTCGTATTTTAGGACTTTATTGTGTGATCTTAAAGATTTAAATCTTACTAAACAGCAGTATACTGTATACAATCATTCATTAAACAGATATTTAGTTAATAAACAGTGTTATCACATACCTTCCGGTGTGGGAGTGTAATAACACCCGTTATATATTTTTGATATATAACTAGTTATATATCGCAGCCGAATCACTATTCATCCGCGTTATCAGCAATCAAAACATATGAAAATGACTTACTTTTGAAATCTGACCACTTCAGGCAAGCAATCAACTTCTATAAGGAACTTAAGTTAAGCATCCCTTATATTGATAATTTCCACGGAAATATAACTTTCTGACACTTGTTTACTCCGTAAGATAGCAATAGGAAAGTCCATGATGAAATTCAACAACAGCAACAGAGCCATTTTCATTTCGTTTAAATCGAAAACAAAATGACCCAGACGCTGACATCGTTTTCAAAACATCGTCGGTGTGATCTTACAACATCCCAGAAACAAAATAAAAACACCAGAACCACATTTTCAATCCAAATTATTAGTTTCTATCCAGCAAATTTCAATGTTGTCATATGCCGCTTTGAAAGTTTACACAAATGACGTCATACAGTAGATCGATTTATTTAATAAAATACAACTTCAGAAGCCTATAACTGGTATGTTCTTTTAATATCTAGACTCTAGCGCAGTCAATATTATTTTTTTATATTTACTTATTTTGGCAAATGGTTAAAAGGTAGGATAAATTCTTTAGGGACTAACTTATGTATCATCCGATACGACCGAATTACACACGTTTTGATTTCGCTCTACTAGGCGAGAGAAAGGAACAATTCATGCTTTTTGCTTGTTTTTTTCAGGGTATGTGATAAATAGAATACATCATTCGTGTTCATTTTATACTGAAATTATTAAACTCGTCATCTAAATCGATATAAAACTCGGCAAAAGCCTCGTTTTATATCGATTTAGATGACTCGTTTAATAATTTCAGTATAAAATGATCACTCATGTTGTATCTTCTATATCCTAATTTAATTGTTATCTGATATCACAAAATAAAGTAAAGGATGAAAGAGTTAAATAAATAATGATGTTACTCCTATCATTGCAAACACAATTTGCTTATAAATATCAGTAACAGCAACTCTTTATAAGTTTTGTCGACCAACAAACATTTCGTCGGGCATCACTTCGCGGGAGATATTTGTGACGATTTCATTCCCTACAGAAAAAGTCTGAAAATGTAAAATCAAATGTTTCCAAGTCACGGAAAAGTTCTGAAAAGTAGAATCAAACGACTACAAGTCACTCAAAAGTAGAATCTAATGCCTACAAGTCACGGAAATGTTCAGAAAAGTAGAATCACCGACTCCAAGCCACGGAAAAGTTCTGCAATGTAGAATAAAATTACTCCAAGTCACGAAAAAGTTCTGAAAAGTAGAATGAAAAGATTCAGAGTCACGGAAAAGATCTTAAAAGTAGAATCAAGTGACTCCAAGACACGGAAAAGTTCTTAAAAGTAGATCAAAAGACTCCTATATCTTTTTGTTTACTTTCTGACAACCACAAATACAGAGCTACGCTAACATAGTTGTTTGATATCCGCCGAACACGATAAAATTTAAAAAAATCTACCGTTGGCTTGACATTTTACGTGGGCATTAATGAAAATGCATATTAATAACCACGGCATTTTGTCCTGGGTTCAACTTTTGACATATTATAACAAGCATGCTCTCTCTTACTCTCTTCTTTTTCGCTGCGTGGGTATGCTGTGTTTTGTGCGTGTGGTGATTTCTGATATGCATATTTCACTTTTTTTATATTTGAACAAGTAAACAGTACACATATTTGATCTATCTAAAAATATTGTTCGCATGTTATCTTTGAACCTTATTTTTTATTCTGATACATTTTTGTAAATACCCGATAGCTTCACATTCAAGTAACAACTGAACAATGATCATTCAAACTTTTTATATTATCAGAAAAAATAAGTTCTTTGTGGAGAAACAATCATTTTAAGATAATTACAGTCAGTGTTAAGGCATTTGCTAAATTTTGAGAACATCCGTATACAGTACACAATCGGACACGGTGTTAGTGAATTTTACTGCTTAAGTTCCGCGTTAACAACTTAGGATTAAAATATATTCCCTCACACATTGACTGGCTAAGAACAAATTACATCACATATAATTTGTTTACAAACCTGTTTAAATTATAAATGCTTTTATTTGGAAATCCTTTTTTATCCTGATATACGACCAAGATTTTTAATAATGTTAACAGAAACCTTTTAAGCAGGTGTTAATCAACATTTGTAATAAAAGTCTTAATTCAACTGAAAGAAGTAAAGTTATGTTCCTGTCATGGCGAAGATTTAAATATCCACACATTCTTTATTACGCAATTTCTGCAAAAGAGCCTTAATACACACATATACACACACACATAACCCGGGGCTAGGCGGCGTGGGAAGTAATATGCATTTCAATTACTGTCCATGAACAATCTCAATCAAGCCGAGCCTGGAAAAATTTCATATTAATTTTGTCGTGTTCGATGGCTTTCAAAGGTCCCTTTTCATCTATTTTAAGAACACAAAAATGATTTCATGCAGACAATAAAATCAATTAATAGTCTAAAATTGGACTTAAATATCAAACGACGTAACTATAAAGTAATCTGTAATATTGATACAGTGAATCACTATAATGTCAGCTATAATAATGATACAGTGTATCACTATAATGTCAGCTATAATATTGATACAGTGTATCACTATAATGTCAGCTATAATATAGATACAGTGTATCACTATTATGTCAGCTATAATATTGATACAGTGTATCACTATAATGTCAGCTATAATAATGATACAGTGTATCACTATAATGTAATCTATAATATTGATACAGTGTATCACTAAAATGTCAGCTATAATATTGATACAGTGTATCACTATTATGGCAGCTATAATATTGATACAGTGTATCACTATAATGTCAGCTATAATATTGATACAGTGTATCACTATAATGTCAGCTATAATATTGATACAGTGTATCACTATAAAATGATAAAGCAGCCCCCGTGTAAGGTAAAAATCAATGATCTAATTACATTTTTTTGCAAAGTTTTAATTTAGAGTTTAGAATTTACATTGGCAGAATACATAATTCGCACTATGCCTGCAGTATTGCGTACAGAAACAGTACCTGGTATTTAGCTGCGGCACGAGAGTTCTTAATTCTAATCATGTCAACGCGCAACTCACAGTTTTCTGCAAAATAAAATGATAAAGGTTATGGGTTTATAACATACGAAACAAATTCACCAGACTTTCACATTTACCCCTTGATCACTGGATAAAAGCCATCCGTCAACAGTCGGCGCCGAAATTACCCACGGAACATTGGCTTATATTCCTCACAGGTACTCATTTATACACCTGTGAATATGTATATTTGAAAGTTTTATTGCTTTTATTAGGTTATTCAGACATAGTCAGTTACGCTTTGTGCACTTTTAGTTTACTTGGTTTAATTACAGTTCAATTTGACAATTAAAAACATGAAAGCGATAAATGGAACGGTGTTCAGCTAATGCATCAGTAGGCAACACAATGAGCGGAAAGTTTTGCATGTGTATGTAAGATTAACGGAAAAAACGTTTAATAAAGAAATATTGTCACATTTATGAGATTAGTGCGCATATTCGAATTTATTCCTTATTAATAGTACCTTGGGCAGTAAGGTGATAAATATTTTCCAGTCCAAGCCAAAAATTTGTGTTATCTCCAAATCCATTCTTATAATCCTGCCAGTTTTTGTAAAAGTCGGTGGCAGATTCTCGCTTTTGTAATACCGTCCAACCGCCGCCATCTTCGTCCATGACACAAAGTGCCCTGACTGGGTTCTTACCTGCAATTACAACCGTTCAATATAATATCTACTTCTTTCTTCTAAAAAAACATGATTTATCATTATTTTAAAGTCATCATTTACTGATATGTTCGGTTTTTTAATAATGAAGTGCAAGATGTCAATCTTCAAACTTTCACACATTTTCTAATATTTTCTATCGTAAATATAATACAAGTGTCCACGAAAACAACGAACAATGAAAATTAAGATGATTATCTCTTTTTCAAAACATTAAAAGAATCACTATAAACGTGAAGCATAAAATAAAACTTGTTTACCGTCAGGTATGATTGTTTTAAATCCGGTAGTTTTATGACCAAGAGCCATCATGTCCATACAGTTTCTACCTGAAAGATATCGACAATTTAGAAAAGGATATATACACTGTATATAAACCGATTGTATCACCTACCGGATATGGCGCAATAATTGTCACAAAAACATAGTAAACAGTTCAAAAATGAGGAGATTTTGTATGTATTGAAATGAGAAATCCAATGGACAAATACATGTTCAACAGGCGATTCTCGTAGCACTTGTTATGAAAGACTTTGTTACCTTTTAATGCAATATACTTTTTAAAATTCACTTAAATCACATGCACAAAGTACCGTTTGCACTGTGTACTGTTATAAAATCAGTGTAAATGTTTTTGATTTAACAGGTTTTGAGAGGTATTCTCATGCTAGCGATGTTGAAACATAACATTTTTATTCTTACAATAATGATAATACCATAGCTGATCAATTAAACATCAAAAACATTATTATAACAGTTATGGCGATTTTTTAAAGATGATTTTAGTATATGTTTCGGATTTAAGAACAACGACTTGATTCAAAAACATACATTAAAAGTGCTTCGTACAGAAATATGATACGTTATGAAATATAAGGGCCTCTGTGCCTTTATATAATGCGGCGATACGAAACAATTGGATCTACCTGACTTCATTAGTTAACACACAGGCCGCTCTGAGAACTACAATTTACAACAAGCGATAATTAATGTCGTTCCAAAATGTTTCGGATTTCATAAACATAGTATAAGGTTTTTTAAATGTTTTAGTTTCGAAACTCAAGGTTCACGATTATAAAGGTAGGCGTGACATTCAAATTCTGATGAAAAGCAAGTTATTTAAATACTGATAATTTAAACTTATGATAAACCCTTTTCTCTATGTACTACCAATTTAGATTATCGTCAGCTGAATCATCCATGTCATGTGATTGGAATATACAATGGTCACTTGTTTTCAGAAATATTCTAATAAATGTAATAGCAAACAGTGTAAAGCAAAAAACTACGTACTCCATATCCCATGGAGTAAAGGGTCAAATGAAACTCTAGTTAAGGAATCAATGTCTTGTTTTCCGCTCAAGGATCACAAAGTTCTTCCCTTAAGAGTCATGGAAGGTTCCCATGCTGATTTCAGTTAAAGAAATTCACGCATTCGCTTTCTAACATACTCTCATAATAAAGTTATATCCGCCATTAAAATACTGTTTTTTACAACTGATTTGTGTAAACTATGTGTATGCCAATTTATCAGTTACAAAACAGTTTATAGTTTATTTCGAGGTTTGTATGAAAACTTAAACGGTTGTCCAACTGCGTTGGGCCTGACATTTTACTAGTAATTTTTATACAAGCCCCAAAACTAACATTAACATAAAGTTGTATCATTCTGTTTTATTATTTAAAAGTCTTTCTCTTCTTGTTTTTGTACACAATGATATATTATTTCTCCAAATATACCCGATATGTATAGACAAAATATGTAGAAGAACTCCTCCATCTTACCTAAAGCATAAACTTGATTAAATCAGCAAATACGCATCGCCATAAGTGATACAGATTGTTGGAAAATTATTCAACGAAGATCGCACTCAATGATACAACAGTAATAGGTGAGTTTGCCCTAAATGATAGTATGTTAATGCTATATATGATACAGTCATTACGAAACACACCCCTTTGCAATGCTATTAGATTCTTATGTTTTATATGTTTGTGTGCTTTTGCATGCAATATTGTTGAGCCAATTAGTGGGTTGGAGTTGTTTCACCAAGACAACTTGTATTTGTTTTGTAATATGAGAACCTGTTGGGGCAAGTGTGAGGTTGGTGCACCCTAGAACCTGGTTTAAACCCCCAGTGGCAATTTGATTTGCCACAGACCGTTCCAAGGCGGTAACCCCTCGGGTTCTCATTTTTGTTAATTGTTAGTGGTGTCTCTTTTGAAACTGATCATTTTATTAACCATGCTCTCTCCCTCTCTTCTTCTTGACTGTGTAGAGAGGCTGTTTTTTCTGAATGTGGCGATTCCTGATATGCAAATTTCACCTTAAAAATTTTAAAAATTTTCAATCTCTATACATTTAAAGCAATTTTGTAATGTAATAATCTTTATATTACTGTCATAGAGTCATATAACTAGTATCTATTTGTGCATCAGAGCGTTTATTTGTAGAGAATAACAGTGTTTTGATACAATCATGTTGGTCATTTGCCAGACCATCTTGTGATAAAATGCAATTTAGCAAGCTTTTATCCCTATATATGCGCAAAATAAAGGGTATTACAACCAATAAGGACTATACAAAATATAACGTACTTGTTTTTGTTGAAAGTTCTTAAAATGATCCTAATAATTCCGTTTTCAATGTGTTATTTACGAATTGTTTATATCGCAGCCATGCAATCAGCTTGCTATTTCCGGCATATGATACACTCGGTTTATATACAGTAATATATTAGCAAGCAAAGCCATCAAACACAACAACTGAGCATCAATAGAGAAATGCGTCTTTTACAGTCTTGCTATTTTGAGAAAGGTCAAAAAATTTAACAACACTGCTCAAATCAAGAAATTACAGAGTATGTGCATATGTGCATGTTTATCAATATCTACAATCTATGAGCCCATTTCAAAATATATTTGTAAAGAAATACTGTAAAAGTATGGTGCAATATAGCGGGCGCCACTAAAGTATCAGGGTTTTTTTACAATCTTAAGAAAATATTTAGGTTTTCACGTTTATAAAATAACAAATAGAGGATTTCATGAAAACATCAAATATCTTAACAGAGAACACAAGTAAACAATATGCAATTTGAAAATACAGTCGAAATGTAACATTACATATTTTTTATGAGAATACGGTAACGAATGATTGATTGATTGATTGATTGATGATTGATTGGTGAGTTGGTTAATTGATTGATACATTGATTAAGTCGTTGATTTATTGATTAATTATTATCGGCGCATTAATCAAAATGATTTTTATCGAAAACACTTAAACATTTCATTTTTGTTGCAGATTGAAGGGGTTACGAGAATATTTTCAAGGTAAGGTTATATCTTGCATTCATTAAGTATTCATTTGTTTTCGTGGAAGGAAGGTAAGCTCTTATAAATATCATGCGGAGAAACACCACTCCGCGAGAACGAAGTCAATGCCTTATAAATATTGCGGAGTAACACCACTCAGCGAGAACGAAGACAATCCCTTATAAATTAAATGCTAAGTAGCACCACTCCGCGAGAACGAAGTCAATCCCTTATAAATAAAATGCGGAGTAATACCACTCCGCGAGAACGAAGTCAATCTCTTATAAATAAAATGCGGAGTAATACCACTCCGCGAGAACGAAGTCAATCCCTTATAAATAAAATGCGGAGTAACACCACTCCGCGAGAACGAAGTGAAGTCCTTATAAATGAATCGCGGAATAACACCACTCTCCGGAAGGAAATCAAGCGCTTATAAAATAAAGACATAAAGAAGTTATATTTTCTCTTCAGAAGATCAGTCTGCATGCAAAAAATGTATGTGACAAGTGAAAACTGATGTGTTACTTCGAGAACTTTTAATGAATTGTTTAATGAATTCTGACTAAGAATAAAAACTCGTAAAAACAATAAATTGTTCCTCAGCTAATGCATTTCCACAAACCTTTATAGTAGACTGTCCACCCTGGTCGTTTATTCACGGTAAGGCCTTCTTATGTGGGATGATGGGTAGATAGTTCACACTGGAAGTTTTCTGGATTAACATTAGCAGATTCACATCCTTCGGACGCAGTGCATTTTAACAGGCACTGTTAACAGGCACTGAAAAGTTGATTGCGCTCCCTCCAAAGGCGTAGATGCTCCATACGTTACGTCAGTTGTTTCACCTTGCAACCACATATCGAAAGTGCCTTTACAGAGAACGCTGTGAAAGAACACAAATAGACACGGGAAAACACAGCAGGGAACTTTCATTATGCGTGTTAGCCGATTCACTGACTGCCCGACGCGTTGAATGTTGAAAGATCTCTGAACGAATAGCGCATGCGCTGAAAGCTTTTTAGTCATAAATACCTAATTGGAATTCAGGCTTGTAATTACGCTTCAAAGGTACCTGGTCACGTTTCAGAGCGAAAATATTAATGTCGAATTAGCAGTAACAGCGGTTCCAATGACATATTTTAAAGCACTAGGGGAATTTATGATACAAACTGTAATCAACCATTGCATGAAGATGAAAAAAAACATATTCCTGCTAATCCTGCTAATGTTTAATTTATAGATAACCACAATTCAATGGAAATATAGCGGCAGAGTCCAGCAAACCATGCAGGTGACAGACATAGTTCATAGTACCCTTAACTCCCAAAAGGATTATTAATTCAATTTTGCAAATTTAATGCTACCCACAATGATTCTGCATCTTTTGAAATTAGCACATTACCATCAAGGATGTTATTAAAATTGATAAATACACCGAATAATAATTATAATAGTACTACAACTACTACTACTGCTACTGCTACCGCTGCTGCTGCTGCTGCCGCTGCTACTACTTCTACTACTACTACTATTGCTACTGCTACTGCAACTACTGCTACTACTACTACTACTACTACTACTACTACTACTACTACTACTACTACTACTACTACTACTACTACTACTACTACTACTACTACTACTACTAATAATAATAATAATAATAATAATAATAATACTTTATTTAGACAGCATACACAGTTTGGCAAGCCCAACCTTTATTGTGGTTTTCCATTATTTACAATTATGTACAAAATCAATACTTTTAACCACAAAAGAGAACATAAACAGGTAATCAACAGGTTATGTGACAGTGTTGTGCAATGAATATTGTAAGTTATATGACAAATTATACCAAAAACAAACAAAGACAGATATAAATATATATTACTGTTTTTATTACAAGAAGCAGCAGAAATCATTGACTTAGGAGTGGTGATAAGCGTATAAGTTATATTTGAAATTTATATATAATATTTATCTAATAAAAATAAGTATTAAAAATTCTATTTATTATTTCTTCTTTTAAACGAGCAAGGTGTATTTTTGATAGAAATAAAAGCCACATTTTAATGGTAATGAAGAAAATGACGAAATAGTGCTACCATCGAACGACTAACAATAATGCTCGCCGAATGAATGATTAGAAATTATATTGCCCGAACAGAAGACGCCATTAAACTTTCTGGTGTGGTCCGTTACGACTTTTATGACGGAAAACCCGTGGTGACCAGAAAATACCAGTTTTGGAATACTTTGAAAAATGAGACTGGATTTTGAAAAAAAAGCAAATAATCATTATATCTAATATGTGTGTTTGACGTAGTGTTAAAAAATCCTGAACAATTTCTCAATAAAACGTTCAATAATATTGTAGTACGATGTAGAACAATGTGGTAGATTTCTAACATGAACACCATTATTATCAGATAACATGAACAACATTCTAATATGAACTTCATTCTAAAATCGACATCATTTTTACATTAGCTTCATTCTAAAATCAACACCATTCTATCATCAACTCCATTCTAACATCGATATCATGAGTACGGCATTGTCCGTTTATATTAACCTGTTTCTACACGCTTCACGATAGCCATTAACACTAGCGTCTCCCTTACATTAGTACATATAGTTAGTACTGTTATCAGTAAAAATAACCCGTTACCGATGTCGTGCAGTGATTGTTACGTATATCAGGGCTATCCGATCAACCTTTTTGGGTTTGTCCCGGTTAGCTCAGTTAGTTGCGTCGTCGAAATTGTAGGGCTTGGCACTGTCGCCGTGACGGGGCGGATTTGCTCCAAGATAGAGGCAATGTCAGTTTATACTGAGAAGTAAAAGGTGAGTTAATATCGAAGTCTTTCGTTAACCGGAGTACCAAATAACAATTTGTATGTCCTTGCCTGAATTGATCAATGTTGTTTACATTTGCATTTGCAATCTTTTGTCTGCTTACTGTGTTGCTAAATTCACTGTCCACAGCATTGAGATGTACTTAAATTCTACGTATTGTCGGTAAAATGTTACAGTCACTGGAATCCAAACACTATTTATGTTCCTCCTTATTATTTGTGAATGAATGCCATTTGTAAGTTTTGAAAACGTAACAAAATAGCTTTTATAACATATTATGCATATTCTGCATTTGTTTTAGCTGTTGAACAGCGACAGAAACAACACAAGGTATTTGAAATGACGTCCTGTAAAAGCCATATACATTTAAAGCTTGGTTCCAATGTGAACAATGTTTGAAACCAATAATGTAATTTAATACATGTAAAACATAAATATATTTCTGCATATATTAAGAAACGTTACAATGTGTTTAACAGACATAGTCGCAAATGAAAGCAAATGAACATGACTCAAATGAAAACGTGCGGAATCGGTTTAATAGAGATATTGAGTCAGTTCATATGCGTATATATGACCTCTCCGCAGAGCCTCGAAAAAAGCAACACAATAATAAAGTATGAAATACCCATTTTTGTATCTATCCCAAACGACATATCTTTAATGTTAAGACTATAACATGAAAAAGCAGAAAATCTTGACTTAGTTTGACTGAGATATATTCGAAGATATATTGGCTACAATGCTGAAGTGGACGTAACAATTTTACTTATTTCTGTTTTAAATAATCACTATTTACACACATATGTAATAAACAAAAGTATCTTCTCAATAATACGAGATAAAATATTATCATAAAAGCATACAGAATTATTTGGTGCCCATCCATCTTCAGTTACATTTAAATAAAGATGGGTTTCTGGTATAACAAGCTTTTTTTTAAAAGTACATGTGTATTGCTGTATTTTTTCTTATAAAACCTATGATTTGGCTGCGAAATATTGACTGTACTATTATATTTTGTGATCCTATGATATTATATATCATATATGTCGATTGACTAGTAATGGTATCATCCGTCAGGGTCCTGAAATGAAAAAACACTCATAAACACACAAAATTGTCGTGCACAACGATCATCAAAGGTACTAGTTTGAACAACACTGATTAAAGCTGTGTTTCAGTTCTGTTGTTTTTACAGCTTAAAGACTCTTGCTAGAGTTTAACAAAATAAAAAAATAACCTTTTTACATTATTTTGCAATATCGTTTTTTTTTAATTGCTCGAAACATTAATATTACATTTTCAAATATTAAAAAAATACTCATTAACAGTGAACATTTTATCTATATATATTATAAAGTTGACAAAACTGTAGAGATTATCTTGTAGTCTGTCAAAGGTTCAATATATTCTTAAATTGTAACATTTTAGGAAGTTAACATGTGTGCAATCCATGTCGAATCGCTAAACCTAAGTTATATCCATTAAGAAGGTCACATTTATAAAGAAAAAACACATAAATTAATGTTCTCCGTATTTCCCCTACAAAACTTACTTGTAGGGAAATGTTAACATTTCCATAATGGGTCAATAAATGCACAGTTCACGTAAATATAATTGCTGATTCCGTATGTATATTGATCCTTGGTGTTTCTTCTTTCATCCAACTAATTTGCTGTAAAAAGGAAATCAATATTGATCAGAAGCATATATCAAACTGACATATATGTATTAAATTATAATGAAAATATAAAATATTTTTAGAGCAATACTCTATGCTCCGTGTATAAAAAAAAGAGAAGAAATCTGGATCTCAAGGCAATTATAAATAAAATAATATGTCATGGGTTTACTATTGGCATGGCTGTTTTAAGGGCCGTCTTCAGTCGTCATTTCACTGTTATCGCGAACAAAAAATTATATCAAAATCTCTGTAATGGCAAAATGAAGTTACACAAATCTGTGTACAAATAACAGTTATTATTATACCTCACGTGATTAGTTTACTATAAAGCGTAATGTGACGTAACATGCTGACAATCCGTAATGTTACCCTCTTGACATTACCTATACGCCCGCTTGACATTACGAATCGGCCCTCGCGTGCGTTAAATGATTTTACTGACAGTTGAATTAATGTTTTATTGATTAAATTGACTTTTTATTTTGTGTTAATATCATTGTTGAATAAATTTGTAAAAGTTTCCGAATTATTTTGTTCGGTATAATAAAATAAATATCACATCCTTCAGTGGGTGATAGAACGTTATGTTCACCTTTGACAGGTGATGTCAACCTCGGCTAACGCCTCGGTTGACATTACCTGTCTCGGGTGAACATTCCGTTCTATCACCCACTGAAGGATGTGATATTTATATATTAATGCATTTTCATTTTTAGACGTTAGGAAAAGTTAGAACTGTAAAGAAGAGTAGCTAATCTTACAATTTAGATTTTGCGAAATTTTGTAAATAGAAATTAGGGGATTGTTAGATTTCGTTATTTTAAATTACTGTTCTGACGAGTCTTAACATAATAATTATGCAAAATAATCGAAACTATTAACAGTTATTTGTGCCAAGTTTCATTGAAAGGCATTCTTTCGTTAAAGAGATAGTTTGATACTTTCTTTTTTATCAATGAACTTGCAATAAGATCTGAAGGCGGCCCTTAACAAGGTTTTATTTCTCGATCAATCGTAAATTGCTATCCAAACGACTGATTTAATCTCAACATGGACATCAAAACCATTTATTCCGCCAGGCGCTCTTCAGCCAGAAAATTGTAAGATTGCAAAACATTACAGTGTTTACATGTTCTTGTACGTCAACGTGAGCTTATGTTAACAATAATTAACAGCACGTATATTATTTGTTATAGTGCATTTTCTTTTTTCCGTCCTGTTTTTTGCAATTACATGTAACTACATAATACATGGAATAAATTTGCTATTTTAAATCTTAAAATAATCTAACTGACTTTCAATAATCTTAAAACTAAATAATCATGGAAAGCGTTCATTGAGAAAAAAGTGAACTTAGCATATCAGGAATGGCCTGACCCAGAAGACTTGGCCAGAATGGTAGATTTTTTTATTTAAACATTAGGTCATGGTAACTTTGAAAGTTCGAGACGAGATCAAGTTGTACAATATCTATTAAGTTTAACATTGAACAATATCAAGCAACTTTATGACAATTAAAGATCTGAAATATTTGTTTAGTGTAACACAAAAAATACATTATTTCAAATTTTCTTCAGCCAAATTGATTATGTATTAGTTTTGCCCATAGCAAATTCAAACCGTATCCAATATTTAAAGAAACCTAATAAATACACGTATAATGTAAAATAGCAATAATACTTAGAATCACGACAAGAGATAACATTTAAAACGTATTCACGACACGCAAAATAAGTAAGATGTTAAATTGAAGGAAAGCAAAAACTCAAATTAGTGATCAAAATAAAGGTGAATGATTCGTTCAAGATAAAACATTTAAGGTTCGTGCCTTGTAATTTTTAAATTAATAACACGTAACTGCGTTCAATGCCTGCAATTTTTCAAACGCTCAAACACTTTTCATTTGTTGGTGGTCGTGAGATACTAAATTTTGTAATTTCTTTTGCTGATAAAAACCCACACAGATTTGACGAGATTTATTGACAACAGATAAAAATTCATTCACAGTATACTTACAAAACCTGAAATAGCCATCACCCCAACAACAGTAGCTGATCCGTATACCATCGATGCTGAAACTTAGACTGCACCAACTCATAATAGTTTATATTTTATGTTTTATTAAACTTGTATCAATATGGTCTTCTATTTATGCAACATTGTGCAAAACAGTGAACTATGTATATTAGGAATGGCCACATCCAGAAGAAACATAGATGATAGGTTGGATGTACTTCACCCAGACAACTTGTAATTGTTTTCCTATGAGAACCCATTGAAGAATTGTAATGTTGGTGCACCAGAGAACCTGGTTTAAACCCCTAGTGGCAAATTGTGATGCCAATGACCCTTCTAAAAAGGTGATAAATGCATATCAGGAATTGCCACATTTAGAAAAAAAACACTTCACAAACAATTAACAAAAATGAGAACCCGAGGCGTTAACCTTCGGGTTCTCATAGTTTGTGAAGTCTATTTTGAAATTGATAGTTTATAAACTATGCTCTATTTTCCTGTCTACATTTCTGCTTTCGTGGGATGCTGTGTTTTCATGATGTTGCCATTTCTGATATTTGATATATTTCATTTTTTTCTTATATAATCACCTAAATTTACCCACATTGTACTGGCTGCAGCTTCATTCTCTATTTGAACTCCATAAAACTAGGCAAACAGTATTAACTGAATTACCTTGACACATCCATTTCTCCAGGATATCCAGAATGGGAGATATGAATTAGGGTCAAGAACGGCGCCCTGAAATTAAACATAACGCGGTATCTAAATATAATTAGCACCTTTTTGCAATTAGTGTTTATTTTGTTGTTGTTGTTTTTGAGCTTTAATTTCTACTACAATTAATATCAATAACAATAGAATACAATTAGATATTATCCGATAGCCAAACATATTTACATATGTTCATATATATCAATACTTATGAGGTATTTGATAAACGGGTCTATTTTGAAGAGCTTATAATGGAAGTTGACAACAAGAAAACGGATTTAAAACTTGCCAAATGGCCCAATATTGATAAAAGAACAATGACTGCAAGGAAAGTAACAAGTCCTTCTTATATTCCTTCTTCTGTCGTATCTCTGTTGCTTATTCGATTCTATGTGCATTATTTTCACATTCTCAGTACTCAGTACATTGAGTACTCAAAGCTTGTGTAAACAATCACAAAAGTCTCCTGATGATTGTGTTTTTTTCATGCAACATTGTCGATTTCATAGGTGGTAGGGCTTTAATTCAGCAAGAAACTTGCTTTTGTCTGTTAATACGAGAAAACGGTATCCAGCACTTCACATCTAACACCCAACAGCTAAGCGATTACATTATTGCAAAATCAAGTAGAGTAATTAAAAATATTTTTTTTATAATCACAGTATCGTTGTTTGTAGCCTGTTGGCTGTAAAATGTCTCGCAGAACATTCAAATCGGTGACGCTATCGATTACCATATTTAAATGCGATTAACATGATTAAGCACGATGCATATATTTGTGTAAATATTGAGTTGTGACCAACCTGGGCTAGGCGTTATGGACAGCATCATGCTTTTCCATTACTGCTCATTCATAAGTTCAATAAAGCCTGCAGTATTTTGATATTTGCAGTGTTGGTGGCTTTCGAAGTTCATTTCTTCATTTATTTTAAAAACTGACGACATAACCGTTATTGAGGATTTTATGGCATTTGGTCTTACCTCTAGTCTTATTAAATGATGAGACATGCGGTAATTTTAATAAGAACTCTTATCAAAAAGAAAGTGTAAAATATATCTTATTATATCTTCTTTATATTTCCAGTCGCAATATTTCCCATTTTAAACGCCGATTCCACTCCGAGAAATTATTTTATTATAATTTCTGAAGATAGAACCGAGTTAAAGTGTACGTTTTTTTGCGTTTTTTTTTCTGTACCTATTGAAAGTTATGTTGTTTAGCCTCCCCGCGTGTTCTCATTTCGCTAAATGTTTGCTGTGTCTATTTTAAAATTGATAACTCTAAACACCCATGTTCGATTTTGTCTCTGTTTGTTGTCTGTGTAAAGAGGTTTATCCTACCACTACCCATTTATTTCGCGAAAATCGGCCTGACATGTAAACTTGACGTTTATACGGCACCCAAGCTTTACATGTCAGGTCCGGAACTGCTTTTTACCTAGTTTTCCGATACACAATTACTTGCTAAAACTTGATCTGGAACTAATGCTTCTCTTTTTGCAAGTTCCCAAACAGAGAAGGAACCATTTGCACTACGAGAGAGTCCCATTTGTACTACGAGAGAGTCTAGTATTATAATCCGTTTGAAACAGGAGCCGCTGTAATTAAAACTGACGTCATTTTCGAGATAAACATTCCTTCCGGCATGACAAGTGTGTAATCAATTTCGGACATATCTTTTGGACTGGATTAGACTAAACTGTGTTTAAATTGTTTCTTTTTCTGTGCTGATGGGTTTATATGCTTGAAGATAAGAAATTCCGACTCAATGCCTGCGTCTAGGCCATTTCGGTTTTGAAATAAGAACTGAAATGGCTTTGTTGCTGGTGTTAAATTTCAACTGATTGACAGTGAAGAAACGAAAAAATAAAGACTATTCTTTTTGACCAGGAAATACAAAGACTAGCTTTTTTCAAGTAGGCTAGTCAGCTGGAAAAAGTAGAAACTAGATGTTGCACATTGGACATGTTGGAAGCCTACGACCCGTAAACCCGCTGTTTATGATGACAGGTTTGTCGACTGTTCCCAATGGTTTTTGCAAAATTATTTTTGTTTCACATTCTTAAAGACACCCCTCAAATTTCTTTGATATTTCAGTATTCTCTACACATTATAAAAGTGAAAACAATTTAAACAAAATGGCCGAATTCGTACAGAATTCGTCTCCAGGACAGATGTATTCATACGCCAACAACAGATGTTCAATCTTTTTTAAATCAAGGAAAAATCTCTTTCAAGTGAAAAAAGAGAAAAATAGGTAGTGTTGGTAGGATAAATTAGCAGAGCCTCGCCCTGTATATTTTTCTTCAACTCGCCTAATAAATTCAAGCTTGGTAAGACAGTAACTTAATATTCTATATTTATTTTTGTCTGAACGTGGTCATTCCAAATATGCATATTTCGCCTTTTAAAGAGTTTAGCGGATTATCCTAAGTTAACTATATCCAAGATGTCCAAAACATTCCTTTAACAAACAAAATCTCAACAAAAACCTAGTTAACATACCGTAAAATACGACATCGATGCGCAATTTATGCCCAATCGAATGCTAGACCCTGTATTACCCCATCCTCCAAGGAGAACTTCGATGACATTACTGCTGTACACATTTCTGTCATTTTGTAACAAAACATGGGCATCGTGTCCTCCTAAAGTGTTAATTTTAATTCGGGTTAATCAATAATTTATTTCTTAAAAAAATAATATTACATTATAACTATTTGGTGATTATTTATTATTCAAAATTTGTGTGATATAATGCAGCAGAATACAACATCAATTTAACACTTTTAACATACAATGCAAATATACGACTGCGGAGAAGGAAAACTGAAATTCGTTTTTAAAACCAAAAAGAAAACCTAATGATAATTACATGTATGTAGTTATTTTCATTACAGCCTTTCATGTTCATTTACACAATTTTAACTATTTTAATTGTCAGCAATTCCAAACCACAGACAAGTGTTGTAAAACATTAATACAACAAAGTTCAAACATAATAAACATAGTACTTCGGAGTAATAACTTATGAAAGTTATGATCCAAGTCTGCCATCTAGCAAGTAAAACATAAACGTTCTCCAAAAAATTCGCTCTAAAAACTTTGACATAAACTCATCTAGCTTCTAAAACACACGTTCATAATATTTATCAAGTTAAACGCGGTATTAATCGTTACATTGGAACCTACCCTTTGTTTCGAATGTGATTGACGTTTTGTTATCTACAATTATACCATCATTATGTAGATCGAATAGACTGTAGTCTCTGAAAAAATCTGGTCGGTACGGACAGTAATACTCTTTATCTGAAAGAAAGGGAAACTTTATGAATTAATTTATTATTTAAAAAAATTCAGGGCAGACGTAATAAAGGCAAGGAAGTACTTAGTCAATGCTATTAGCTTCTTATGTTTTATATGTTTGTGTGCTTTCGCATGTAACATTGTTGAGCCGATGGCTGGGTTGGCATTATTTCACCGAGACAACTTGTACTTGTTTTGTGATACGAGAACCTGTTGAGGCTAGTGTGAGGTTGGTGCACCGTAGAACCTGGTTTAAACCCCCAGTGGCAATTTGTTTTGCCGCTGACCGTTCCAAGGCGGTATTCCAAAAGGTTCTCTTCTTTGTTAAATGTTTTGGCGTCCTATTTGAATTGACATACTTATATAAAACATGCTCTCTCTTTCTCTCTTCTTTTTCGCTGTATGGGGAGGCTGTGTTTTTTTTAGTGTGGCGATTCCTGATATGCATATATTACTTTTTTAACTCAATGCATGAAGACCCTTAAAATGAAAGTTGTTAGTACGGAAACATTTAGTTGTTGACTCAAAAAATTGACTATTATTAGCACTTATATTAAATTTCTATTTCGATTTCCGGTGTAAAAAAGTGAAATATGCATTTCAGGAATCGCCACACTGCAAAATAGTAGAGAGAGGAAATGAGAGCATAGGTAATCTTAGAAGAGCTTAGCCCTGAACTAAGCGGCGAATAGTATTACATGTCTTAAATTTCTTTACTAGACAAGAACAGATTCGATTAAACTGAGCCAGCAATATTTTATAATTGTTCTGTTCGGTGGAAATCACCGATTCTTTTTCCATCCATTCATAAACTCTTAAAAGGGACTTGTCACGTATATAAAGGTGTTTCAAATACCAATAAAATAAACCTTAGAAGACATGTTAACCAATTAAAGGTGATATAGTAAATATATTTAAGGTCAAAATTGTTATAGTGATACTAACACAGTGTGACAGCTTAATTCAATCACAACTGATCCTGTAATGTTCTGTTTAGTTCAAACTTTTGGCGAAAGTCGCTCACATTCAATCATATTTACGCTTGATATACTAGTGCAATAAATATAAAATCATATATGATACATGTACATTGTAGTATTCCAGCGTAAACCTTAAACAGGTAGCTTTAAGCTCTTTTCAGGTTCGAAAAATCACTGGGGTAAACAATGTGTTCAATTTTTATATCAATTTCATAATGAACAATATAAAATATATTTCGGTGACTAAATTTCAGTTGATCTTCTCGACAAACATACAGGACAGTTTCTAAAGCGCCATTATCACCAAGGGAAATATTTTCTAGATGGCGGTGGCGGTGGCTCTGTGGCCATGTTTTTCCCGAAATTTTGTTATCAAAACTCGAGTTCTTGCTACTTTTCAAGTTATCGTCTCAGCAAAGGAACGGGCCTGATGTTAAATGCAAAAAGACACAAAAAACATTGAACAAAAGCAGCATGTACAAACAAGCTTATTGTTGTTTAAATACTCAATGACCTTAAAGAAACAAGAGAAAGTTTTTGTGGAAATGGCACGTGGTAATGATAGAAAACGTAAATATGTATATAATTGCTTCAAGATATGATGCTACCAAAGTCGGTGCTAAAAATGATTAATAAGGTATTATTAAATACGTATCTTAAACCAAATTTAATGATATAGAAACAATAATATTTTTGTGCCTTTCTAGCGTCTTCGATCTACCATTTACGTCAATCGAATTCAATATCATCGGGGTAAACTATATGAGTTTTAAACGGTAATTTCTATTCATTATTTTTCTGTTACAAATTTGCAGAAAATGATTTTACTGATTGTTGTTGTTAGTGTTGTGCTTTGGAGTGCAGCTGATATTGTAGCATCTGCTGTAGTAGTAGTAGTAGTTGTTGTTGTTGCTGCTGCTGTTGTTATGGCTGTTGTTGGAATTATTTCACATACCGGAGTCGGATCCCATTCACCTGTACTGTTACAAGTAGCATGCGTTATCCCATTCCTTTCTTTGTACCCTGGGTCGCAGGAAACTCGTATTTTCGCACCGATGAAATGCATGTTTCCATATATTTTACCATTGGGCAAATCAAGATGTGCGCATTCTGAAACAGAAAAGAAAATTATTCTCTTCGATTCGAGATCGCAGTAGCATTGAGAGGCAAAAAGTTAAAATCTGTACCAGTGACAGTCAACCACTTCGTTAAATGTCATTTATATAATTAATTTCAAATTTACTCGGTAAAAGTCGAACATAAACACTTTAAATCAGAGTAAACAAACATTTAGTGTTGGCTTCTATCTCACACTGTCAACGCATATTAGAAAAATAAATGGCAACTTCTCGGGATTGGTGGATATGTCTTGTATATCCCAAATCCTTATTGTCGGGTAATATCGCCTTGTTTGTCCATCCGTCCGTCATAAATCGGGATTCTGGAACTTTTTTTAGCAAACCCCCAAGGGGTTACTATTAACCTTATGAGGTAGCCGAAGTGAAGTGTTCACGACGGATCGACGGGCGGACGGCCAAACGGTCAATACGTGTCGTACTTCAAAAAGGCGATACAATTTCCGGGGTACCACTGGTTGGTGAACTCTAAAATCTGGTTTGAATCCCCATTGTTAAATTGAAATACTTACTACCCTTTCAAAAGAAGAAAAGGAACCATGATTTCCACCTATCACGAAAAATAAATTACAGGCTCAGTTTGATTGAGCCTGTTCACGGTCAGTAAAGAGTCAATGTAGATTTAGAATCTATTAAGATTAAGACCATTCCATTTTCAGCGGTGCATGGTCACCAGATAAAATAATTGATTTGTCCTAAAAGGGAAAACAATAGGACTGGACAGAATAGAGGACAATATGAGAATATAAATCCTGAATATTACAGAAAATGCCGAAGATATTGTTAGATGTACTATAATTAACAGACATAAGTATCACGTTCAACGACCTTCAAAGCACTTATCTGATAACTGTACTGATTGAATGTAATGGACGACTTTTTACAGCCGCCACACAGCACAAACAACGCTACTATAATTATGTAATAGATGAAAGAAAAAGTAATATCCCCTCGGGTTCTCTTTTTCTTTATTGATGTTTGTGGGTTTTTTTTTCATTTGTTTGTGGTGTTTTATTTGGATTTGATAATTTTATAAATGTGTGCTCTCTTTTATTGTTTGTTTTTTTTTGGCTGTGTGTGATGCATATCTCACTTTGTTGATGTGTATTTTGTAGAGAAGAGAGGATTTTTCTCTTAATATGAGTATTTAAAGGAGTATGATACAATAGTTTACGCGCATATTTCTGCGCAAGCGCTAATATTACCGACAAATTGTTTCAACAGTTCAGTTTTTCATCCAAATCATTAATTGAATGTTACTTTCATGTGAAAATGACTGATGTTAATTTTGATACTCTTGAATTTTTAACCAAACAGAAAATACTTTCATGTCAAATGGCTAAGAAAATTGCAGCATCCGGTTTGAATTTGAGTCATATAAAACATATAACTTGCTGTCTCTCGTGGTGGGTTAGATGGATTGTCTCAGCTGTTTGGTGAGAAACTTGACATAGGCAAACCTAGAGTATAACATCTCTTAAATCTGTTGTTCAGAAATAATTGTATAATTACCTAATGGATCATAAGATTTAGGGACTGTTGTATGATTTTCATTCATTATCAGTGTTAGGTCTTCAAAATGGCCGTATAGAGGGGTCTAATAATGAACGATTACTCAAAAACAAGCGTGGAAAGCTATATTTTTCTTTATATCATTTTGTTTGTGAAGGAATTTTCTTTAATTGTGCAAAGTTTTAAAAAATTCTGTCAGTTAGAACTTATTGTGATATACTCCTTTAACCACTTTACAGTTTAAATATACTAGACTAGAACCCATTCAATAACTTACTTATTGTACGAGTATTTATTTTTTAAGTTTTCGGTTTATTTTTCTTGTTCTATTATAAGAATTCAATAAAGTCTGTGTAAAACACCAAATGACTCTTCGATATGCTTTAATCTAATGAGAGATTCCGTTTAAAAAAGTGAAACATGCATATCAGGAATTGCCACAATCAGAAAAAAGTGTAATTTGCATATCAGGAATCGCCACACTAACAAAACACAGCTTCCCCACGCAGCAAAAAGGAGAGATGAAATTGATGAAAAGGGAACTTTGAAAGCCACCGAACACGACAAATATGAAAATACTGCAGGCTCGGTTTGAACGAGCCTGTTCATGGGCAGTAATGGGATTGCATATTACTGCCCACGCCGCCTAGCCCCGGGTTGAGCGCAACTCAATATTTACACCAATAAACAGTACAATTTTGATCCATCCCAAACGATGGTATGCATATGGCGGCGAACATGGAACCTTCAATGAGGTATTTTCAGATTAATACCATTCCATGTTCAGCGGCGTATGGTGCCCAGATAAAAGAATGGGTTTGCCCTAAACGAGAAAACAATGGGCGGAACTAAACAGAATAGAATTTTGACAGGGGATCTTAGAATATAAATCCTGCGTATCACAGACAACGCTAAAGGCAAAATTAAAAAAGCAGGAAGTATATCCTTGGGGGTGATTGGACAATGTCCAAAACCTTATTGGCTGGGATATTGAAACCACCTATCTTTAAACTGGCCGAAATATAAAAACAAAAGTTATTTTAGAAGTACTATGAACTTAGTACATAAGTATCGTGCTCAACGAACTTCAAAGGACGTAACTGATAACAGCACTGATTGAATGTATGGGGAGACTTTTTACAGCCGCCACACGGCACGAACAACGCTACTGTGATATTGAAATAGATGAAAAGGGAACTTTAAAAAGCAGCAAGAGAGCATGTTGTTATGGGTATGTCAATTCAAATAAGACGTCACAAACAATTAATGAAAAAGAGAACATTTGGGTTACCGCATTGGAACGGTCGGTGGCAAAACAAATTGCCACTGGTGGGTTTAAACCAGGTTCTAGAGTGCACCAACCTCACACTTGCCCCAACAGGTTCTCATAATTAAAACATACAAGTACAAGTTGTCTTGGTGAAATAACTCCAACTCACCCATCAGCTTAACAATTCTGCATGCAAAAGCATATGCAGTTTTTATAAACATATAAACATAAGAAGCTCATAGAATTGCAATGCCAATGTGGCGAGTACTCGATGATCTTAACGAGACCATAGCCCCTGGAGTAAAAGACACAGCCTCAATAATTTCCAAAATTATATTTCGAATGAATTAAACTTGAATATCGTTGGACATTGAAATCGGCGGAAACAAAACGGTGTTATACAACACTCCACGCAAATAATTAAAGGTCACACATGTCAAATCTATTATACTCGTATGGACAAAACATTATAGTCAAGTCTAGTCAATTTTATTGGCATTTAACATAATACAATACCCAAAGCCAAAAACATACAGAATAATAGCAGTAACAGCAATTTGAACGGAGAAATTCTTCATATATAATAATAATATGATAATTCAAATCTGACTCGAATTTATTCCATTTTTTATTACAAAATTTTCATTTCA
Organism: Corbicula japonica; assembly: GCA_038501625.1. Taxonomy (NCBI): domain Eukaryota; kingdom Metazoa; phylum Mollusca; class Bivalvia; order Venerida; family Cyrenidae; genus Corbicula; species Corbicula japonica. The sequence continues at coordinate 9,395,543 of JAZAYU010000015.1, forward strand.
AAATTTTAAGCCGCCATATTCGCGCATGCATAGTTGCACTCAATTATAATGATCCAAAGAATTGATTTTACTTGAATCACAACTGGAACTTGAACTTTAATTCGAAAGAATCAAAATGTTGTTCAAACACTCGTTACATGAACAGATAGTTGACCCTTCATTAAGGTATTGCCCAACTCGCCATTGCTTTGCCATAGGCAAAAAAGAAAAATATAACAATCTCTAAAACGGCATGATGCACTCCCATCAAACTTTGCACAAATAAATGCTATAAGTGTATGATTATTTTGCATACGACAAGAAAAGTTAGAGCAGTAGAGAAAAATAGTTAGACCTAACGAATCTCTAAAAATCTATTTGCAATTTATCACAAAAAGGAAGCAACACAAAACATCAATTCAAATGTCTACATGCGGAAATGATACTGACAACAATATCTAAGGACCTTGAAAACAACTGTCAATTGTGAAGAGAGAAATCGACATTTTCATTTTTATGACATCCACATTCGCGACCAGGAAATTGAAGGTATCATCATAAATAATCAATAGAATGTACTACTAAAATCTTTATTAATACCTTTTAGCTCACAGGAACCGGAATCAAAATCACAAACATGTCCGACATGCGAGCAAGTACATTTGGATTCCTGAAAGTAAGAAATTGTAAAGTTAATATAGCTGAGAATATCGGTTTAAATTCAGACTTGGAAGTTTAAGGTTTTCATAAGCAAACGAACATGTTAAACTGAAATAACTGCCCTGTGTTCAAAAACTGTTTGACGTTGCTTATCATATTAAGCTGGTATTAAGCTGGCATTATTAATGTCGGTTTTGACATCGGCTAATTTTCTGAAATCTGAACACCTTCGTAATTTTTTGTCAGTGATTTTGGATACCCAAAGTCAGATTTGCCAAAGCAGTCAACGAGACAGACACTAATAGAACGAACCACAATGCAACTTACTTCGCTAGTGTCCATGTCCTTCCGTTCTATAAAGATGCATGATTCCTCATTGTCGTTTAAAGTCAAGATCTCCTCTTTGTGAAGCTCGCAAAAATTGAAACGCCTTCGGTAACCTATAGATGTGCATGCCTGTCTCCGGACAAAGGCTTCGACGCATTCAGCAATTGATACGTCTATCAGCTTGATAAAAGCATCATTCGGTTCAACACACTTGTTCCAGCTTGTAACTTTATATTTGAAACTTTTCGCTATGAACAACTGTCCACAAAATATCGGTATTGCAAATGTTCTCAATGGTTTATGCAATATCATTTCGACCTTTTTTGTTATGTTACGTGCGGTCTTTATTTCCAGTTCATATTAGAGGAACTACACTTTAACATATTTTTGAACTTAGGAACAGAAAACATCGAGTTTACCTCGTTTAAAAGTTTACTCCAAGTGGACGTTTTTCAATGTGAGTGCTGAAAGAATGCAATATTTCGTATCCAAGTGCGCTTAATTAATGTACATGTATACCTTGCCCCCAAATACGTCAAATACATAAGAACTTAATTTGAGTTCATGTTGTCGAGAGAAAAATAAATAACATAATTATTCATCCCCTGACAATATACATGTAAATTAGCAACTTACTTTTAAAAAAATCAATCCCAGTGTTTCTAGGTTCTTACATAAAAAAACAAGTTAAAAACACTAATAATAGATAAAAATTAAATCAACGTTAAATATCAAAACGTAGACGAATTTAATTAAAATTAAAATAATATATAATAAAAGTTTTCTGAAAAATACTTTTAAGATATCACTATAAATTTGAAACAAATATTTAAAGCTCTTAGATCTTGGAAAATGTTCACATTACGTTCTCCTAGTTAATAAATACACAGTAAAGCAAATTCCTATTTCAAAATGCAGTACGCATTTGTTACATTGCAGTTGCTTATTCTTGGCAGATTTTTAAAATTTAATATATTAATAGAAATAAAAAAATATGTGAGGACATGTTCAGAACCAAATATGAAATTGATTACTTTTTGATAATGTATTTAAAATTTAGATCTTCGGTATCCATTAATATAATAAATTTTCTTTCAATGTTTGCTGGTTTATTTAATTATTCATAATGCCTCGTATTTTGTAAAGGTTGTGTCTTTCATTTCACTTAAATATCGATATAAATGATAGTAATTGAAGTGTTATTAAAACATGACATATAAATAGAACGTGATTACAAATATTTGTTTTTTAGTTTTTCTTTCTTAATGATTCCTAACAGCAAACTTAACAATGTAGAGGTTTTCGATCAGTATTGTACACATTCAATTAAGTTAAAAAGTTCTTTGTAAGGTTCTTAACCAAACATATTTATTTGATCTGTTTTCATCTCCAGTATTTTGTTTCGTTTCTTGACAATGTATGTGCAGAAATATTTCTGGTCTGGATGTCAAATTGCTCGAACCGCAGGAGAAGAATAATAGCATTATACCTAGGCCAGCAAGTTATATTAAATACCTTAAAAAAAACAACAATAAACTTGTTCCAAGGCGGTAACCCCTCGGGTTCTCATTTTTGTTAATTGACATTAGTGGTGTCTATTTTTTAAAAACTGATCATTTTATTAACCATGCTCTCTCCCTCTCTCTTCTTCTTGACTGTGTGGGGAGCTGTTTTTCAGAATGTGGCGATCCCTGATATGCATATTTCACCTTTTTATTATACTGAAAAGCTTTTTCCAGGCAAAAGAACATTAAAAATTGTATCTTCTGAATCAAGAGACTGCTAATTTGGTCTATTGAAATATTCTAACAATATAATTATGTAATCGCAAAGCATACTTTATACTTCACACCACTTTACATAAGGCATTTTACCGAATTTCGAAACAAAATGACTGACGACAAAACAGAAGTTAGATGCTTCGTCGGTCCGTAAATGGGACATGCATCAGCGGTAAATTATCAATAACAACTTAAGGAAATTTCCTTGCAGTAAAATAATATTAAATCATAAATTGATAATCAATTCTTTTCACTGAAACCATACAAATGCATCAAGGGATGGTATTTGTCCCTGAAACACAACAATATGCACGAAAAAAAGTTATACAATTAACTTTTCCAAGTATACACATTTGTACTGGGGCATTACTGACTTGTTAATTGAGCTATTGCTCTGAAACTTTCAATAAAAATGCAATAAATAATAACTGATTTATCAGAAAAAAGGTCGAATTAAACAGGCAAATTAGAAAACTAAAAGATAGGCGAAAAAATTTTATGCATTTTAACTGATTTGCTTGAAAAATGGGTTGGACTATGAACAGTTATAAAACATTAAGATTAGAATGAAATGAATTAATTTAACAGAAATAGAAGAATAGCATATTTCTAGGTTACGAATGTTCATTTACATGTACGCGTAATTCGTTCATCAAGTTGAACAGACGCTTTAATACCTGATGTCGTGAATTTGCATTCTGTAGGTGTCAGCATTCTAAATGATTTTGTCTGTCATTATGAATGATGGTTTACTAATAAATCAGATAGTTTTACTTGCCTAGTTTATTTCAAGTTTGAGGGCAATAGCCCAAAAATTAAGCCAGCATTGCCCCAGTACGAAAATTTGCTAGGTGTATTTTATTTTTAAAGTTACTGTAGTTGTCAGTAAAAATATATAATAATGGGAACAGGCGTCGTAGGCAAATATCGTCATTTCCGTTATTGCCGATAAAGATGTCCATTGAAACAAACTTCCACCGTGAAAGTGTTTTTTTTTTGCTTCGATGAATTTCCAAGTTCTTGTTTCATCCTTTTGACTAATAATATGTCCTCATACTGTTCGGCGATCGAGATTTTGTACCGTGCCCAAGGATATAAAACTGAGTATAGAAACCAGTCTCAAATCTCAAGCGTCTGATAAGCTGAAATGGCGACCAGTCGTCATTTCAGCCAATCAGATGCTTGAGATTTGAGACAAACTTACAATCTTTTTTTTTTAAACCTCCACACCCGGTTTCATCTAGTTCATCAGAGTGTGGTTCCTTGGAAATCTTAAAAAATTGACGTCTACTAAACTACAAGAAGCTCGAGGAGTTTTTTTCTTTCTGCCATCGTGTTATTACTATAGAAACTCCAGGTGTTCTAGTCTCGGTTTGGTCATGGAGTACACACGCTATTCACTTGAAAATGCCCTTGGGGCATTTATGTTAAAATTTAAGGTTTTTATGTTGTTGTGTTCATAATTAAGGTTCATGAGGTTGATGCATCTTACCCTTATTATGTTAATTGTTTGTGGTGTGGTTTGTGAAAAAATCATATTGTAAACCAAAGCTTCAACTTGTCTGATTGGACTTATGCGAAAAATCTATGCTCTCTTTTCCACTAGTGAATTTTTGCCATCATTATACTTGGTATTTAATATATAGATTATTTCCATTTTGAAACTGATCATTGAGCAAGACTGGGGTTCGTCACGGGAAAAGGTACCTTCGGACAGTTGACGTCAATCCTTGAAATGACGTCATAAAGTTGAGCAGACGACATTCATTATTATGCATTTCGCGGTAAAAATACCATTTTATTAAAAGAATGTGTAACATTATCACTTTTTTAGTAATGACAAAATGATATATTATTGTAAGTGCTTTCTTAATATAAACTGACACGATTTAAAAACGCAAAAAGTACTTTAACAGAGGATATATTCCACATAGCCGATATATAACCATGTATAACTGTGTACTTAACTAGTGTAGACATAACAGAAAAGAAAATAACCTTTTAAGTCTTGAGTTTTGCTTGGACTGACGTCTCATTGTGCCTAAATGCACGTTGAGTCAATAGCGCGTATGACCACCGTTACTGTTCAACACGGCCTGCACTCTACGTGTCATGGATGTGCACAAATTGCGGTATACGCGCCTTGGAATATTGTTCCATTCCTCCAGGAGAGCCTGTGACAATTCGTCGACGGTATTAGGGGCCTGAGGACGTTGACGTAACCTGCGACCGAGCTCGTCCCACATATGCTCAATTGGATTACAATCAGGGGAACGAGCCGGCCATTGTAACACCGGGACATTGTTTTGCTGTAAGATCTGTCTTGTGACTATTGCTGTATGCGGACGAGCATTGTCATGCATAAACGTTAGTCCCTGACGTTGACGGAAGATGGGCACGACGTGGGGTCGAAGGATTTGGTCGATATACCGTCTTGCGTTCAAATTGCCATTACAAACAACCAGGTCAGACTTAAAATTGGTATTTATCGCTGCCCAGACCATGACGCCCCCACCGCCGTATGGGTACACTTCACGTACACAATTGTTTGCAAAGCGTTCATTACGACGTCTGTAGATTCTAACCCTCCCATCAGCATGGTGAATATTAAACCTGGACTCGTCGCTGAAAACGACATTGTCCCACTGCCGTCGGCGGTTGTTTAAAGCCCAACGTTGTCTCTCAAGGCGATGACGTTGGGTGAGAGCCTGGCACCGCGCAGGACGACGACAGTGAATCCCACGTTCTCTCAGGCGATTTATCACTGTGTCACGATGTATAGACCGTCCACGATTACCAACCATGGCATTTGCAGTAGACTGAGCCGTCGCAAATCTGTTGCGTAAGTGACGTTGCCGTATATAATTGTCTTGACGTACACTTCTTACACGTGGCTCACCGGGGCGTGGGCGGTCTGCAGTTGTTCCAGTAGCATTTACACGTGTCACTACCCTTGTTATCGTCGAGTCGGCGACATTAAACCGTCTAGCTACCTCTGTTTGCGTAGCCCCGCCGGCCATAAACCCCAAAGCTTGGTTCCGTTGTGCAAAAGTAAGCCTCGGCATTTTGCAAACGAAAAATATCCGTAGTTTGTGTTTGATTTTTAGAGAGTAAATCAATGTGCCAGTATACACACAAAATATCGCATTGATTTTCCGCGTAGTTTAAGTGCACGAGACGCACGTGCATTTTGTGAAGGGCGGCTCAAATGCCCGAGAGGTTTACATTTTGCACGACAAAATTGGTGGGGCCTGAAGGGTATACATTGTATCATTTATGTCCCAAATATGGTGCCGATCGAGGCTGCAGGAACAGAATAGCTGATGAAAATGCCTTTTGCGTTTTTAAATCGTGTCAGTGTAGTAAAACTAAAATATCACAAAATATGACCGAAGGTACCTTTTCCCGTGGCGTGCCTCAAGTATAAGCATGCTCCCTGCTCCTCTCAAATTTTTGTGGGGAGGCTGAGTCTGCTGAATTTGTCCATTCTTGATGTGCATATTTCACTTTTTTTAAATTTCAGATATGTAAGATGTTAAAGCTTCACAGTTATTTTTTACCAAAACAACAATTTCTCAAAATCAATTTTTCTGATTAAGAAAGAATTGCATACAGATCGATGATGTTGTAAATGGCTGAAAGTTTAGCAAGTTGTTAGTTGTAAACTTAAAAAATAGATGACAATGAAACTTTAAAAGCCATATTCAGTTGAAACAATTGATTAAATCTAACAAGTGTAACAAAGAGTAATGAGTAGTACTAACTAACGTGCAACAAAAATGTCTATAATATAGGTTACAACTATTGTATATTTGTAAGGATGTAAGGATAAATGTTGCAGTATAGGGGAGTTACCTTTAGTAGGTGTGGGATTTTGTCGGAAAGGAATAAAAGTCTTGAAAATTCAGTTTTAAAATTAACTCAGAAATAAGATTATGTATCAGTTTATTAAATAAATCGACGGCTGAAAGATGGTACCATCGCTTTGTCTTTATAAGCTGTAATGTTTACATTTTACATGTAGTATATGCATTTGATCAATGTAAGATTATTAAATTATTGACAGCTGTTGAATATGATGTAATATTCACGGACAGAAATTACTGTTGACTGAGCAACTGCTAATTAAACGTTTTGCAAAAAATCCAATTGTCATTACAGAACTTTTTTTATAACAAAACATATAGAGGTAAAACCGAGAATTGAAGGAACATCATACATTTGGACAAAGGAGTATTTGAAAAATTATTATAAAGATCAAAACTGGCCTGCTTTTAATGTGTAAAAGTATGTTTTAATATTAATAATACGTATTGAAGACTATATATCTAGAATTTTCCAAAAGGATTTAAAATGCCATGGTTAAACTGCTATTTTTGATTACATGTGTTTATTTATTTATTTATTTATTTATTTATTTATTTATTTACTTACTTACTTACTTACTTACTTACTTACTTACTTACTTGTAGAAAGTACGATAAAAATCTCCCCTACATTCTGTAAAAAGGATATGCATTTCATAAATTGCAACTTCCAGAAAACACAGCTTCCCTAAATAGCCGAAACGTAAAGAGGAAAAGAGAGCATGTGTTTATAAAACGATCATTTGTAGACTGGCGTGGAGAGGCTGTGGTTTCTGGATGTGGCGGTTCCTGATATGCATATTTTACTATTTATTGGTCTAAGCAAAATAACTATACTTGACGTGTCTTTATGATCATATGTACTGCTCATATCGTAGAAACTTAATATCATAAATACACTGTACATGCTACTTTTCAAAGTAGACAATTTAGAAAAAACAATCAACACATTTCACATTTATTTTCTTATGATTACTTATAGATTCAAACCCTACATTTTCTCTCCAAAAGTCATTTTTTAAGACATAGTGTTATTGTTTTTCATTGCCTACCAATCGATTGTCACTTCCTGATATAGGTTTACAAACTCCCTGCACAAAAATGTTTACATGCAGGATCAACATTAATTAGTGGTCTATAACCTCACCACTTCACAGTATCTCAACTCTACATGACGAACCATCTGAGCTTGCAATTACTGTTCGGAAACACTTACAATTCTGACAGGTTTTATTAAATCTTTATTGATCGTGGTATTGCAATTTTGAAAAACTTAATTGCTGTTTCATGACATTATGAGATTTTATGCAAATAGAAGAAATGATAGACACACGGATGTGATAAAAGCAAACTTATGTTGTTAATAAGATAAGTGACGCATGTTTGCTTAAAGCCGTCTAATGTATTGCAAAACGAAAGCATTTTCAATGAAGCATAAAACTGCCTCATATAAAGCTGAAGTTAGCCTATTTAAATCTGATCACAGACACTTAAGCCTAGGCGAGATCTTTGCAACTTAGGTTTTCGTAGCTAGTTTTTAATTTAAAGAAAAATATATGAGGCACGCCACGGGAAAAGGTACCTTCGGGCAGTTGACGTCAATCCTTGAAACGACGTCATAAAGTTGAGCAGACAACATTAATTATTATGCAATTCGCGGTAAAAATACCATTTTATTGTCAAAATGTGTAACAAAATCACTGTTTTGTTATGAGAAAATTATAGAAATTTGAAAGTTCTATCTAAATATAGTAACAACTAAAATGACACAAAAAATGACCGAAGGTACCTTTTCCCGTGGCGTGCCTCATATATACCTGAACTCCCATATTTCGCCTAGGTTAGATCTTAACCTGAACTCCCATATTTCGCCTAGGTTAGATCTTAACAAGTTAAGTGCTCGTTATATTTTTTTGTAAAGGAAAATATAACGTTTGGTTCTTATCCTGTTGAATTTATTACAACCTAAACGGATAAATGTTAATTGGCAGTGGGATGGGGTATTGATCGTTTATCGTTATTTATTTCAAGCGAAATTTTTGAAGAATGTTCTGCTAATTTAAAAGTATTTATCATTTTTCAGCTTTTGACGAACAATTTGAGTATAAAATTAAATGATGAATAACACTTTCAAATTGTTTTACTTCTTCATTTAGCTCTTCATATGGAAAACATCTTAAAATAAATAACAAATATTCCAAGTATATGAACAAACATTTTATGTTCGAACCAAACAAATGTTCTTACAATCCCTTAAACATAAATTTTCTTCTTATAGAACACATCGTAGGCCTTATATTAAACGCAACAGATTTTCAATTTTGCAAATACATTGTAGTTGTTATTCTTTTTTCCTCAAACACTCTTGACTCTTTTAGGGTTCAATAAATGAGTTACATATATTTTTGTTAAATAAGACTTTGCCTATGTTCTAGAGAAGTTATAGTAGTAACAATAATCAATATAATTATGCTAAATTTATATTCTAGTTCAAAATTATAAATTTCTAAATATTATGCTAGTTTAAAATTAAAAAAGGAATTTAACAATCCGCTACATAAAATTAATGCTGGTAACGTTCAAGATAAAAAAGGTGAAATATGCATATCAGGAATCGCCACATTCAGAAAAACAGCCTCCCCACACAGTCAAGAAGAAAAGAGGGAGAGAGCATGGTTAATAAAATGATCAGTTTCAAATGAGACACCACTAACAATTAACAAAAATGAGAACCCGAGGGGTTACCGCCTTGGAACGGTCAGTGGCAAATCAAATTGCCACTGGGGGTTTAAACCAGGTTCTAGGGTGCACCAACCTCACACTTGCCCCAACAGGTTCTCATATCACAAAACAAATACAAGTTGTCTTGGTGAAACCACTCCAACTCACTTATCGGCTCAACAATGTTGCATGCAAAAGCACACAAACATATAAAACATAAGAATCTAATAGCATTGCAAAGCCAAAGGGCGAGTATTTGATGATCTTACCGAGACCAGAGCTCCTGGACTAAAATCAGCAAGAACATGATGACAAAAGGCAATAACAGTTTTAGAAAAATACTCATGAAGTTGAATAAAAGATGTTTAAAGTACTAAAAAGTGAAATATACATATCTGAAATGGCCACTTTCAGCAGACACAGCATCCCCACACAGCCAAGATGCAGAGAGGAAAATAGCATGGTATTAAAATGATAAGTTACAATATGGACGATACACTCAATTAACGAAAGTGAAAACCCGAGGGTTTGCCGCCTCGGAACGATCAGTGGCAAAACGATTTGCCACTGGGGGTTTAAACCAGGTAATGTTGTATTTACATGTAATTGCGACGCCTGTACTTCTTGTACCGTTCCATGTTTACTTATGACAAACCGTTTATTAGAAGCTAAATTGTGTGACAGCATTGACCCATAAACAAGGAGACATCTCAAAACAACCTTTTTGTAAGCAAATATTGACAATAGTATGTTATTGCAAACATATCTGACTGGTCTATTTGGGCAACCTGCTTAAAGTGTGGGCTAACTTATTTTATATTAGCTTTCCTATTTTAAAAAATAATGAATTTGTCATTTTGATTTGAGTAATGTTGCGCGTATCAGTCAATTCAATCTGTCATTGAAGCCACATATGAGCGATTAAAACAAAAGAAATTTGACATTATTGTTAAAAACATCAAACCGAGCCTGCAGTATTTTCATATTTGTCGTGTTGGGTGGCTTTCAAAGTTCCCTTTTCATCTATTCCAATATCACATTAGCGTTGTATGTGCCGTGTGGCGGCTGTAAAAAGTCTCCCCGTACATTCAATCAGTGCTGTTATCAGTTACGTCCTTTGAAGGTCGTTGAGCATGATACTTATGTACTATGTTTATAGTACTTCTAAAATTACTTTTGTTTTAATATTTCGGCCAGTTTACAGATAGGTGGTGAAGATCCACTGAAGAAGCAGTGACGAATTTCTTTAAATAAAGGTATGGCAGAAACAGAAAATAAAACTTTTCAAGGGCTTAAGCGATCGAGGTCGGCGCATGGTGCGCAACTGACGAAACTATACAAGGATATAGAACAATACATGATTTCTCATGAAAATGATGAACTTGTAGAGAGCTTGTACGCAAAATTGTGTGAAAGATTTAACGTTTACAAGAACGTACACCTAGAGTGTCTTGACTTGTGTGAAGAGCCCACAGATCATGAAAACTTGGAACAAACATACGAGCGTCGCCTTAATAATTTCAAAGAGTTCCAGGAAAGGTTCGAACAATGGAAATCTCCCAGCAAATCAATTGTTGATGATGAAATTTGCAGTAATGCGTCATCAACCTGTAAGACGAATTTAGCGAGTTCTAAAGCTAAACGTCTGATTGCAGAACAGAAACTAAATTCTCGTAAGAAAAAAAAACGAACTGGAACGTGCGCGCAGAGAAATTGAAATTCAAGAGCGAGAATTGTTCTGGGACTTGGAATACAAAACTTCAACCACGAGAGATGCGCTGACACATTATTTATTCATAGCGATTCTCTGTAATTAAAAATACAACATTCATACAAAACAACATTCATCTAGGATTATCAGAAATACAAAAACATACATTCATATATAAACAACATCATACTCATTAACTTATAGAAACATAACACAACGGCTCATATATTAATCAAGACATACAATTTACAGTCAGAAATATTTATATTAACGCATTCAAATTAATTTCCTAATTTTATTATGAATACTAACTTAATAATAATTGTTAATAATGAATAAATAAATAATTTGTTTACCGAATTTGGTCTATTTTTCTTCAAGTCAAAGATGTCTTATTATTCTCTCAAACCTTTTGGGCGGAAACCGAAGTACAAAACAACACTAAAGTTGACGTCTGCTTAACGTCACGTGGCTACTGACGCCAAGCAGACGTCAAAAATTGGCGTAAATTTTACACTGAATTAATTTTCATAAATAGACTAAATAATATACAAAATATATTAAATTTATAACCATTTATACATCAAATTAATGAATATTCAGAAACACTTAATACGTTTCTTATAGGTGGTTTCAATATCCCAGCCAATATAGATTTGGATATTGTCCAATCACCCTCAAGGATATACTTCCTGCTTTTTTTAAATTTTGCCTTTGGCGTCGTCTGTGATACGCAGGATTTATATTCTAAGATCCCGTGTCAAAATTCTATTCTGTTTAGTTCCGCACATTGTTTTCTCGTTTAGGGCAAACCCATTCTTTTATCTGGGGACCATACGCCGCTGAACATGGAATGGTATTAATTTGAAAATACCTCATTGAAGGTTCCGTGTTCACCGCCATATGCATACCATCGTTTGGGATGGATCGAAATTGTACTATTTAATGGTGTAATTACTGAGTTGCGCTCAACCCGGAGCTAGGCGGCGTGTGTAGTAATTTGCAATCCCATTACTGCTCATGAACAGGCTCAATCAAACCGAGCCTGCAGTATTTTCATATTTGTCGTGTTCGGTGGCTTTCAAAGTTTCCTTTTCATCTATTGTAATATCCCGTGTAGTACAGAATATACACATTAACAACCGGTTTGGTATTTCATGTTCTAATACTCTAATACTTCGCTTTTAAGACTTATTGCCTACATATCATAAAATAAGTGCAAAATCCTTCTTTTTTCAATAGAACTTATACGATGTTTGCACTAAGGGGACGATATTTCACTTTTGTGTTCACTTAAATATCTGTATATTGTAGCAGACATAATTTATTCATTTGTTCCTTGTGACCTGTATTTAAGGAAATGTATATAATTATTTTTGTTGTTGTTTTCAGACTACAAGATCTCATTTTATCTGGTATTATTTATTCGTTTTTGTGCTCTAATCCTAGCGTAAAACGCGAAAATAAAACTCGCGAATTTTAATGATACCTAAGTATAAGCTTTTCTTTAGGATTTTTCTCTGTTTTTCTTTCCCTTAGTTTACAATTGTTTCGAAAGCAAAATTAATACAAATGCATGTTGAAATGACACTAATTCATCTCTTTAGTATTTAATATTAAATTGAGTTTGTCTCTTCCACTTTTTCATCAATGCAGAAAAAATGTTCGCACAATTCAAAAGTAGCAACACCGATAGCTATTATGTTTTTCAATAGAAAAATGGAAATACCTTGAGATAATCCGTGCCAATGGATCATTCGAATTATAAACAAGGGGATATTTATAATATATGCAATTGCCAATTTGTGAAACATTTCTAGCCTTTCAGGTAACGGGTTTAGCGCAAACTTGGTGTATGCCAATGTAAACAATGGAAGTGTAGGTAACAGTAAGTTGACACAAAAAATTGCGATCATTGCGTCGTCTAAGCCTGCTGGGTAAGAGTCGCGAACATCCTTATCAAATAGACCTTCCAAAATATCAACTCCATCGAGAATGTCAAATATAACAGTTGCAGTGAGTGTTACTATGGAAGATTTCCTTGTTTCGGATTTGACGTCATGTTGCGTTGGCAAAAATGTTAAAAACACAACCCCTGATAACGCAAGAGTAGTTTTAAGTGTGTTCGGTCCAAAGAAGTACACTTCGTCCAGATCTGTAGAAAAATTCAAAAATATAACTATCGCCCTAACATCTAGAAGTGCTGCATAAATAAACCATGATATATAAATCAAAGGGAGATGTCGAATATCGTCTGCTGTCACGTTTTCCACATGTTTTTCTTTGTTTATATTTTTGGATGAAATTATAATTGCTGAAATGAAAAGAGTGACAACAATGGCGTCACCAATATAAACTTCAGCCCATGTGTATGACAGGTGTTCCATAAGGTACCAGTTGACTGAAGCGGCCTGCAGTAATATAACCATAACACAAAGAAATCTCGTGGGCCAATGGTGAATAAACTTAATCGCTGGATTCCGAATCACCATTTTTGCAATAAATCCCAAGAAATAGCACTTTTCAATTCAGCTTTTATAATAACAGTTATCTTTGGATTACATTTGAAATATCTCACACTTCTTATCACCAAATCCTTATTTTTAAACGTTGTGCATTAGTTATGGTTCTCATTGGAGTTTTTAACAAGATCCGCTGGAAAAGTCCCTTGATATCAGCCACTTTTCGATCGCTCTCCTTTATAAACTGGTCTTTGTCAGTATATTTATTATAAACTTCGGGTATGACAGTTCATCTGTAAATCAAATCGCCATATTAAAGGACAAACTTTTAAGGTAATTTGGCAATGTCAACATCGGCGTGTTTACATTGACTTTACATGTAAACAATGAATTAATATTGTTATCTTTGTTTAATTTAAGCGTGGAGCTTCCATTATTTGTCCCATTAGCCGAGTGGTCTAAGACGCAATCAATTTGAAATGCAATGGTAGCAACTCTGTTGTAGGTTCGAAATATGCTTAATATTATTATTTAAACTATGACAAATAGAAAAAGTTAGTAGCTTAAACTATATTCAATCATATTCAACCCAAATAAGCGTTCTGAAATGAGTTGCAATCGGATATCTTCTATTTATAATTTTATAGTGTTTGTATTACACTCTTAATATTTTTGCATTACTACAAACCATCGAATTAACTACATGTGTTATACTAATTTATATCAGCGGGGAAAAAATAAATATTCAAATTAACTATACTACATATTTTACATCAGAAAATGACCAAAGTTTTGAAAATATAACATCTTAAAAGTTAAACGAATAAAGATCTAAAATTTAACCTTTTTTAATGTCCGAATTAACTATTAAGCATTCGTCATATCCTCATATTGCAAAAAGGCAACTAATTGTGATCGCACCATTTAAACCTACGCATTTATAATCCACCAAGCATGAGTGCGATGCAAACAGTTTTTGAACCCAACAAGTACCGATCTCAGTTTTACAATAACCTAACGACGTGTATAGTATTTTGATATCTTAATTTACCCAGTTTGGCGTATCGCAGGCTTTTCACGTAGTATACACCTTGATGACTCTCTCTTTTCCCTTACATTACCACGGGGCTTCGGTCATTTTTGCTGGTGCGTATCAAACTGTTTTCCCGAAAAGAAATGGTTGTGATAGATTGTTATAATCATGCTTGTATCTTGTTTCAACTTAAATTGTTTTTGTCTGAACTAAGTTGTACATATTGAGTTCTTTGTAGTGTTTTAAACGATTCTGTTGGTCAACTGGTCGAATCTGACTTAGGCTTTGAGGGTAATTAAGAAAATATCGGTGTTTGATGACCGAATATACAAATCGAAATACCTGGACTTCTTGTTGCAGGTAACAAGCGCAAGACTTTAAGCGTGTGATTAAGATAAAGTCAGATAATGATAACAGCGAACTTAACCACTGGCCATTCAAACAACAAATATGGTAAGATAGACTTTATTTCAGAATTCAAACAAAACATATTATCAAAATGATACATTGCCATTTGATGTTGTTTTTCGAAATATCAAAACAAAAGTAACTTTAGAAGTTCCTGTTTCATCCTGTTGAATAAATAATATGTCCTCCACCTGGTCACCAATATAGATTTTGTACCGGTTTCATCCAGTTTATCAGTGGAATAGGTTTAAGAGACTCAGTATAGTTCCATAAAAAATCTTGAAAAATTGACGTCTACTTAACCACCAGAAGCTCGAGGAGTTTTTCTTTTCTCTTTCTGCCATCGTGTTATTGCTATAGTAACTTCTGATGTTTTAGTTTCTGTTAGGTCAAGGAATATACACGTTTTTCGCTTGAAAATGCCATTAGGGCTTTTTATGCTTAAATTTTATGGATCTTTTTTGTTGTTGTAATCATGTTTGAGTTTGATGCATCCTTCTATTTATATGATGTGATTTTAGATACCGTGCTTGATGCACTGCTATATATTTTATCCACTTTGTTGTTAGCCTTTTTTACTCCGGGAGCACTGGTCTCCCTAAGATCATTGAGTACCCACCCTTTGGCTTTGCAATGCTATTAGCCTCTTTTGTTTTATATGTTTGTGTGCTTTTGCATGCAACATTGTTAAGCCGATGGATGGGTGGAGTTATTTCAAGAAAAACAACTTGTACTTGGTTTGTGTGTTGGGGCAAGTGTGAGGTTGGTGCACCCTAGAACCTGGTTTAAACCCCCAGTGGCAATTTGATTTGCCACTGACCGTTCCAAGGGGGAACCCCTCGGGTTCTCAGTTTTGTTAATTGTTTGTGGTGTCTTTTTTGAAACTGATCATTTTATTAACCATGCTCTCTCCCCCTCTCTCTTCTTCTTGACTGTGTGGGGAGGTTGTTTTTTTCTGAATGTGGCAATTCTTGATATGCATATTTCACTTTTTTTTAAGTAATTTATTGGACAGCTTCAACTTCTAGAATGAGCGAATTAGCAGTGATCACCGGAATAAATTATCCAAACTCCAGTGAATTTCTGCCATGCTTATACCTGTTATTTTAATAAGAGCGTAGATTCTTTCTATTTTAAGACTGGTCATGGTATAACCATGCTCTTTCTCCTCTCCACTTTTTGATTGTATTCTTGACCAATGTGTTTCAAAACAACTGCTTATTATACATTTTGCCAACAGATTAATAATGGTCATTACAGAACTTATAACAAAACAAATAGAGGGAAAACCGAGCATAGAAGGAACATCATATATTTGGACCAAATAAGGAGTGTACTTAAAAATTCATATAATTAAAGGTCAATACTGGCCTGCGTTTACTAGTAACAGGTATTAGAGGCATATTTTCCCAAATGATTCAAAAATATTACAAACAGGCATGAATGAACTGTGACTTTTTAATTACTACAGAATCTAATGTGAACAAACAAGTACAATATTTTCTTGCTAAAATTTCGAAAATGACTGACAACAAATTGGAGATTTAGGTGATAATAGAAACTGTGATCCATCCCAAACGAACCCATACTTGAGTGTGAATCACGAAATTTTGCTCAGAGCTAGGCATTACAATCTGTGATAAGCATTTACGTATTTACAGTTCTGTCCATTAATTGGCTCGATAAAACCTGATCGCGTGCCTTTGTAGATTGCTTAAATTAATTATTAAAGTTCTTTTTTCATATGTTTCAATACTTAGATTTCAAGGAGGTAACCCAATAAGTTAATTGTTTGTAGTGTCTTATTTGAAATTGATCTTCTTATTAACCCCTGCTCTATCTTCTCTATGTTTTGGCGGCGTTTAGAGGCCGTTTTTGTTTTCTGGTTGTTGGGGTTCCTGTTACGCATATTTACCTTATTTTGAAAAAAGCAAGATATGTCTTTATGCTTGCAGGTTCTGCTCATAGATCATCGTAAAAGCTTATCATTAACGTAGTACAAACTAATGTTATTCTGTGTCATGTCTTTTGGTTTTATTTATGATTGTAGACGAAAATTTCAAATTCCATAGACTTTCATAATTTCATCATATTCTTAATTAAGCATTGTTTTCGAGCCATTAAAATTATTTTTTTCTTAAAAGAACCAACTTAGAGTCAAAGTTAATTCTCACTTCGATCAAAGCTTGACCGGTAAACATTTTCGGCATTAAGCCAAAACAGTAATTGCATCAACCCTTTCTCTGTAGAATGTTTACTCATTAATACACTTTACCTGATCTTTCAAAAGCAAACAAATTAGAAAAATAATTAATATCAAATTTCATAGTTATTTTCTTCGGATTACTGATAGATTCAAACCCTATCTTTCTCTCCAAAAGTCATTATATTTTTTCAAGTTTTATTGTTTTTCATTGTCCACCAATCGATTGTCACGTCCTGATATAGGTTTATTATCTCCCCGCACAAAAATGTTTACATGCCGGATCAACATTAATTATTAATTACAATCTAAAACCGCATCGCAGATCTTATCTCTATCGGACTAACCATCTTAGCTTACAATTAAACTTCGATTACTTCGATAACACTTACAATTCTGACAGGTTTTATTAAATATTTAATGATCCTGGTTTCGCAATTTTGAGAAACTTAATTGCTGTTTCATGACATTGTGAAATTGTGTGCAAATAGAAGCACTATGGGGAATCACACGATCAAAATAATCTCTAAACAAATGTAAAGCAATGAAAAATGAAGTATATTTTGTCCATGGTTTGTTTGAAGCTTTATTATGTAGCCTATCATATGCCTACTGGAAGGTATAATTATACTGACAATATTTCGCTCATGACCTCTTCCTCATAATTCAGAACACCCAAGCACTATAAAACATGGCACTGCAGAGGTAATCTGGTAAAATTCTAAACAAAACACTTGTTAGCAGTTGTAGTATAAAACATATAGTCTGTGGTTATATGATAGTACATATTTAAATTCTATTTGTGCAATTCAGAAATGAAAACTTCACAAAATTCAAAATTTCCCTATATCTTAGAGACTATTTTGATCATGTGATTCCACACAGTGAGAAGAAACGATAGACACACAGATATGCAAAAAGCAAACTTATGTCGTTAATAAGATAAGTGACACATGTTTGTTTAACCCCGTCTAATGTTTTGCCAAACGAAAGCATTTTCAATCGAGCTTAAAGCTGACTCATATAAATCTGAACTCAGATATTTTAGCCTAGGCGAGATCTTACCAACTTAGGTTTTCATACTAGCTAGTTTTTAATTGAAAGAAAAATATATAGACATTTTGTACATGAACTCCGATACTTAGCCTAGGCGAGTTCTAACCAAGTTAATTGTTTATTATATTTTTTATTGTAAAGGAAAATATAAAGTTTGTTTCTTATCATGTTGAATTTATTACAATCTAAATGGATTTATGTTCATGTGCAGTGGAATGGGGTACTGACCGTTTATCGTTATCTATTTCAAGCGAAAATTGTGAAGAGTGTTCTGCTAAAGTATTTCATTATTAAGCTTTCGGCGGACAATTTGAGTATGAAATTAAATGTTGAATAACACTTTCAAATTGTTTTCCTTCTTCATTTTGCTCTTCATATGAAAAACCTCGTCTAACAAATAACAAAAAATACAGGTATATGAAAAAATATTTTATTATTATTTTTATTAAGGGTTCTCTTTTTTGTTAATTGATTGTGGCGTCCTATTTGAATTGACATACTTATAACAAACATTAGCCGGGCAACAGCTAGACGGTTTATTAAATAAAAAACTGAAATACTTATTATCTCCTTTTATATTCATTTCATTTTCCCTTTTTTACTGATATGCCGAACCATCTGTTCTGGGAGATAAGGGAAGTAAAATGCATATCAGTATAGTCCAGCCGTTTCCAGTAAAAATCGTTCAAATTTGGTTAAAAGCCCCAAATTTTGCACAAAGTTAGCTTGAGATGTACCTTCTGAAATGTAATAGAGACCCATTTGATTTCTTTCCAAAATGGCCGATTTTTTCAAGATGGCCTCCAAAAATCTGGAAAATGCTGCTATTTGAAGGATTTTCATCGTATAGTCACACTTGAGTCTAAACCTATATTTTCAAGTATGTTCTAAACATTAAAAGCAAATGTTAGCACATCAGACAAATATTTAAGGAGCAAATGGCCTTTTTGTTACAGAAATTTTTCAAGTTGGCCGCCAAAAATCTGGAAAATGCTTCCATTTGAAGGATTTTCATCATATAGTAAAAAAATTTGAGTCTAATTCTATATTGTCAAGGATGTTCTAAACATTAAAAGCAAATGTAAGCACATCAGACAAATATTTAAGGAGCAAATGGCCTTTTTGTTACAGATATTGCCTACAAAAATATCAAACCGGCTGTAATCATATTTGTTCTGTAATTTAACGCAAAGAAAAGAATGTATTTGAATGTCAAACATAAGTACAGTGTTTTATTAACTCAATATGCAGAACAACAAATCGCTCAAGGTTTGCCATGTGCTGGTCTTTTCTCTTCTGTGGTGGTACATCCCCAAAGTCTGCAAACACCTCAGTTACACTTTCACATATTTGCCACGTCTCCCAAGAAGATTTCTTCCCTTTACCAGCAAAGGAGGATGTGTTGTCACACCCGCTGTGGGCATGAAACATAGGCAGAGCTCGAAACTTTGGACCTAGAGAACCAGCAATGGTGTGTACAGGGATATATTTGAAGTTGTCCCCAACCCCAAAGCTGATCCACAGTTCACTTGCATGAATTGGAAGACATAACGCACACGCAAAATTTTATTGAAATTAAATTCTTAAAACAGTTTGTATAAAGTACCCTTTAAGCAATATTTTATACGAAAATGAGTTATAATTTACCTTATACAAAATAGCAGAAATAATGTACATGTACATTCACTCGTGCTTGAATGTATTATTTTTCTTTAGTTAGGAGATTCGCGACTTGACCAGCACATGGCAAACCTTGAGCGATTTGTTGTTCTGCTTTATGACAAAACAAGCACTGCCACATCAGCTGATGAAGCGAGAAAAGATTTCTTCACCAGGAAGGGCAGGTCTATTGATCTCATACCACCAACTTCTGCTGCTCTCTACCAGCATGTCAGAAGAGCATCTTATCAAGCGGGTCATGTCATTTCTCCCCAATCCGGTGTTACCTTCACCTGTTGAATGCGGTTGGATGAAAGGACCCTGGAAAGGCTGCAGAGGAAGATGCAAGTGTGGGGAGGATTGTGACCGTGTGTGATTAGACTGTGTACTTAAATTAGTCATTTCAGTACTGTACTAGCAATTGATGGTTACAAGGATAAGACCTTTTTGGGATTAAGTTAATATAAAACTCTTCATATTAAGTTAATAAAACACTGTACTTATGTTTGACATTCAATTACATTCTTTACTTTGCGTAAAATTACAGAACAAATATGATTACAGCCGGTTTAATATTTTTGTAGGCAATTTCTGTAGCAAAAAGGTCATTTGCTCCTTAAATATTTGTCTGATGTGCTTACATTCGCTTTAAGGGTAAACCCATTCTTTTATCTGGGGACCATACGCCGCTGAACATGGAATGGTAAAAAATTGAAAATGCCGCATTGAAGGTTCCATGTTCACCGCCATATGCATTCCATCGTTTGGGATGGATCAAAATTGTACTGTTTATTGGTGTTAATATTGAGCTGCGCTCAACCCGGGGCTAGGCGGCATGGGCAGTAATATGCATTTCCATTACTGCCCATGAACAGTCTCAATCAAACCGGGCCTGCAATATTTTCATATTTGTCGTGTTCGTCGGCTTTCAAAGTTCCCTTTTCATCTATTTTAATGTTTAGAACGTCATTGAAAATATAGGTTTAGACTCCAAAATTGTGACTTCGATGAAAATTTTTCAAATAGCAGCATTTTCCAGTTTTTTTTGGCGGCCATCTTGAAAAATTTCTGTAACAAAAAGGCCATTTGCTCCTTACATATGTGTCTGATGTGCTTACATTTGCTTTTAATGTTTAGAACATCCTTGACAATATTGGTTTAGACTCAAAAATTGTGACTATACGATGAAAATCCTTCAAATAGCAGCATTTTCCAGATTTTTGACGGCCATCGTGAAAAATTTCTGTAATAAAAAAGCCATTTGCTCCTTAAATATTTGCCTGATGTGCTTACATTTGCTTTTAATGTTTAGAACATCCTTGAAAATATAGGTTTATACTCCAAAATTGTGACTGTACGATGTATACGATGAAAATCCTTCAAATAGCAGCATTTTCCTGATTTTGGCGGCCATCGTGAAAAATTTCTGTAACAAAAGGCCATTTGCTCCTTAAATATTTGTCTGGTGTACTTACATTTGCTTTTAATGTTTAGAACATCCTTGAAAATATAGGTTTAGACTCCAAAATTGTGACTTTACGATGAAAATCCTTCAAATAGCTGCATTTTCCTGAATTTTTGCGGCCATCTTGAAAAAAGCGGCCATATTGGAAAGAAATCAAATGGGTCTCTATCACATTTAAAATGGTACATCAAAAGCTAACTTTGTGCAAAATTGGTGCTTTTAACCGAATTTGAACAATTCCTCCACATTTTTACCGAAAACGGCTGGACTAGTAAGGTACCTGCAGGAGTTGCTTTTTAGGAGGTATTGATGATCATTGTATAAGTGACATGACTATAAAACAGAACATAGGGACGGGAGCCAGTCTAAACAAACATGATGTTCGAACCAAATAAATGTTCTTACGACCCCTTAAACATAAATTCACTTTTAAAAGAACACAACATATACCTAATGTTTAGCGCAACAGATTTTCAATATTGCACATAGTTGTTAATTCTTTTTCCTCAAACATTCTTGACTCTTTTAGGGTTCAATGAATTAGTTACATATATTTTTTGTTAAATAAGACTGTGCCTATGTACTAGAGAAGTTATAAGAGTAACACTAGTCAATATATGCTAAATTTATATGCTAGTTTAAAATTAAATCAAAATTAACGATCCGCTACATAAAATTAATGTTGATAACGTTCAAGATAAACAGGCAATAAAAGGTAAAATAAAAAAATAAAATACTGATGTCGTCGGACAAAAGATGTTTAAAGTGCTAAAAATAAAAAAGTGAAATATACATTTAAGGAATGATTCTTATTTTGGTGCGGTTCATGCAGATTGGACGTGCAGGCGAGAGCTGGCAAATCGTTGTCAGTATATCTGTTATAAACTTCGGGTATGACAGCTCATCTGTTAATCAAATCGCCATATTAAAGGACAGAGGTAACTTGGCAATGTCAACATCGGCGTGTTTACATTGACGTTACATGTAAACAATGAATTAATATTGTTATCTTTGTTTAATTTAAGAGTGGAGCTTTCATTATTTGTCCCATTAGCCGAGTGGTCTAAGACGCAATCAATTTGAAATGCAATGGTGGCAAATCTGTTGTAGGTTCGAAATATGCTTTGTTTTACTTTTTTATCTTTATTTAAACAATGACAAATAGCAAAAGTTATTAGCTTAAACTATATTTAATCATATTCAACCCAAATAAGCGTTCTGAAATGAGTTGCAATCGGATATCTTCTATTTCTAATTTTATAGTGTTTGCATAATAATAATTTAATTTACACTCTTAATATTTTTGCATTACTACAAACCATCGAATTAACTACATGTGTTATACTTAATTTATATCAGCAGGAAAAAAATAAATATTCAAATTAACTATACTACATATTTTAAATCAGAAAATGACATAAGTTTTGAAAACATAACATCTTAAAAGTTAAACAAATAAAGATCTAAAATTTAACCATTTTAATGTCCTAATAAACTATTAAGCATTCGTCATATTCTCATATTGAAAAAAGGCAACTTATTGTGATCGCACCGTTTAAACCTACGCATTTATAATCAACCAAGCATGAGTGCGATGCAAACAGTTTTTGAACCCGACAAGTACCGATCTCAGTTTTACAATAATCTAAGGACGTGTATAGGATTTTTATATCTTAATGTACCCAGTTTGGCGTATCGCAGGCTTTTCGCGTAGTATACACCTTGATGACTCTCTCTTTTCACTTACATTACCACGGGGCTTCGGTCATGTTGCTGGTGCGTATCAAACTGTTTTCCCGAAAAGAAATGGTTGTGATAGATTGTTTTAATCATTATTGTATCTTGTTTCAATTTAAATTGTTGTTTTTTTCTGAACTAAGTTGTACATATTGAGTTCTTTGTAGTGTTTTAAACGATTCTGTTGGTCAACTTGACGAATCTGACTTAGGCTTTGAGGGTAATTAAGAAAATCTCGGTGTTTGATGACCGAATATACACATCTAAATACCTGGACTTCTTGTTGCAGGTTATAAGCGCATGACTTTAAGCGTGCGATTAAGATAAAGTCAGATAATGATAACAGCGAACTTAACAGCTGGCCATTTATACAACAGATATAGTAAGATAGAATTTATTTCAAAATTCAAACAAAAAATATCAAAATGATATATAGCCATTTGTTGTTGTTTTAAACCAACATGTTTTCAACGTAGATAGCTATGTGAAAATAAAACGTCTAGCTTTATCCGTGATAAATGATGTTATGATAAAAAAGTAAAATATGCATATTAGGAATGACAACATCCAGCAGACAAATCTTCCCACACAGCGAAAAAGTAGAGAGGAAAAGAGAGCATGGTATAACAATCAGTTTCAACATGGACGCCACAAACAATTAACGTAAGTGAGAACCCGAGGGGTGACCGCCTTGGAAAGGTCTGTGGCAAAACAATTCTACGGTGCACCGCTAGAAGTAACCGCTGCAGGGAATGTTAAACTTTACCTTTATATGATAATTATTATTTCCTTCATTCCGTTTGTGTTCTGTTACTCTCAATCCATACAAAGTAAAAGTAACCGATGATTTAACATTAGTTCATTATGGCTTGAAATAATTGTTACACTGAAAACTTGAAGTTATTGTATTTAATTAATACGATTTAATGTAATTAAAAAGATCTTTATTCTAAGGAGAATTTTCCTTAGCTTTACAAATTGACTCTCGTAGTTTCTAAAGAAAATCTTAATAAAGAATATTTCAGTTTTGCCTTGAAATCAAAACTAATTTAACTTTCTTTAACAACCTATCCAATTAATAGGACTAGTCAATGGATAAAGCAAGTTGACACTCAAACACTAAAAAACACTAAAAATAATGTATTAAAATGATAATGAAAATTTCAATACATAATAATATACAATGTATATAAATATATTTGCCACTGTTGCCCAAGAGTACCAATACTGCATCAGCAGTAACTGTTATACTTTCTTAATCCCTATCTGCACATTCTTGTTTTATTTGGTACACAGGGTAAACGCCTGACTCGTATTTTTATTCATTGTTTGGGTGTCTTATTGATTTAAATAAAATACACTCATTTGTGTAAAGTTCCATTGAACAGCATTTTGCAGTTATTGAGATTTTGGTAATTTTCTTTTTATTGATGAACGTGCGGGGGAGGAGTGTAATGGGCCCTTAACGACATTTTATTGACAAACATGCTTGAATATTCTGATATATACAAACAATCAATGCCACACCTAAAGAACTCAACAGTCCCACTTCAGCCAACTAAAGAAAAGAAGGGAAGAGGGACAACGAGCGGAATCGGCAACACGATCAATGAAAAAAAAACAAGTCATAATTAACAACAAAACAATAACCCTAGATACAGAGATTATAAAGTTCACCTAAAGTGTTTATAAGAACTTGTAGAAGTAGAAAACGATTCTAAAAATTGAAATATGCATGTCAGGAATCGCCACACTCACAAAACACAGAATCCCTACGCAGCGAAAAAGAAGAGAGGAAAAGAGAGCGTGTTTTTGATAAGTATGCCAATTCAAATAAGACGCCACAAACAATTTTAACGAAAAAGAGAACCCTTGTAATTACCGCCTTGGAAAGGTCAGAGGGAAAACAAATTTACACTGGGGTTTAAACCAGGTTCTAGGGTGCAACAACCTCACGTTTGCCCCAACAGATTCTCATATCAACAAACAAGTACAAGTTGTCTAGGTGAAATAACTACATGTAGCGGCAACCACTGATATCCATATTTCGCTTTTTCACATAAACTCACCCATCAGCTTAACAATGCTGCATGCAAAAGCACACATATAAACATAAGACGAAAATAGAATTGCAAATTAAAAGGAACGAGTACTCAATGATTTTACCGAGACCAGAGCCCCTGGAGTCAAATTATCAAGAACACGATGACAGTGATAAAAGAAACAGATAAAGAGCTCTGATTATTTTAAATCAGTTCCCAATATTACTGCAGCAGTTCTTTATTACTTTACGTCTTTCTGCAACAAGCATTACTTCCATGAGCGTTAATTGTATTTTGTGTAAGTTCCAAAATTTCCAGACAAGTGCATTTACGTTCTTTTGTGACAAGCTTTACTTTGGTTACACGCATGTGCCTCGTAAACTTACATGTAACAGCTTATCGGTGATCAACACTGTTATGGAAATAATAACAAAATGTTCAGTGTATATAAATGTTAACACTATGGATTACGTAAATGTAAAAAAAAGTGTACAAGGGTATGCCGTCAGTAAAATCGATGCTACACCTTATTTTTTACAGACAAAATGATACTCATCTGTACAGTCAACATCATTCCACTTGAATTCAAAGTTAGAAAATATATGTGTGCAGTCTTCGATACTATTCCCATTGTCCGGCTGTCCAGGATGCCAATTTCTGAATTCGCCATCTTGAAGCTGTCTCATACTTCCGGTCCAAATAAAATTCCCCTCTGAGTCTTGATCCGACAATCCGATCCAAAAACTGTAATCTGAAAGAAAAAAATGATTTTTGAAATATTGTTAAATAAGTTGCTTTCTTATCATTTGTGCTCTTTAACAATCTGGATATGAAATTCAGTTTTATTTAGATGTTTTAAATTAATATCCGAGATGATATGCTTTATGTCGTGGTAACGATATTCTTTATATCGTGGTTTAACCCAGTCGTGGTTAATGGTACTTTAAGTCAAAAATAAATAACTGATGATTAGATTTGCACAAGTGTAAAAAATTGTATACAAACGGATGGCTATGTCTTGATTTCTTATTCTTGCACAAGACCTTATAAAGTACGCATATTCAATCACAAGCACGCACAAAGCACAAAAAAGGATGTCATTTTTATTCTGCACTAGGAACACAATGAACATTCAAAAACTTTCATCTACAGCTATATACCGTACAATATGTTTTCTAAGCGTCAAATTAAAGAAAGATGTGCAGGGTCGAGAAGGTATATTCGGTAAAATCGTAAACAGATCGATCTATGTTACACTTACGTGTACTTTTCACTAAACTCTACATTTCAAACCCTCCAGAAGGAAGTTATTGGTAAATTTTACCATTTTACCGGACCTGAAAACAATCCGCTGAAGAAATCCCTATACAAAAATACATTCTATATTTAGCGATCATTCTATATTTAGCTCATCGCTGAGCTTACTATTCGTGATGTCCCAGGCATTTTGAAACAAATGGCGACGTCAATAATCGGCAAGGTACACCGAATGCATATTTTGGTTGAAGTGATCACGTGACAATCCCAAAAGCCACCGATAGGAAACACCATTTATATATCTTTTTTTTTATAAAACATTGGTTTGAAATATTTCGGGTGTAAATCATATTTGAGCTTTAAATAATGATATTCAACTAATTATTAACCCTCTTTGCAAATCTGTTCCATTCATCAATCCTTCACATTCTCTTTAATGTACATGTATAATATCATTATTAGTATTACAAATATAAAGCGGTAAACAACCCATATTCAGAAATGAAATTCAGGTAGACTTCTTAGTTTTAAAAAAAATTAAGAAAGCGGGATAGATTTTAATGAAGCATTTTTTATGAACGCATAAATTCAAATAAATGAATACGTCTACAAATAAACTTTGAATTTTCGAAGAAATGCAGATGTACGCAGGCTGCGTACAATATTGGATTACCAACCGTTTCGTTGTCTTGCATTTTCAATCAGAAAACTGTTTTCTGAAGAATCATCAACTTCAACCAAGTTACTACTGAGATTCTGGCATTCTATCTGTAAGAATAAATAAAAGACTGTAATGTAATAATCAAATGTTCAGTGTGAGGTTGGTGCACCCTAGAACCTTGTTCAAACCCGCAGTGGTGAAATTATTTGAATAAACTATTCCAGGGCGGTAACCCCTCGGGTTCTCATTTTCTTTAATTGTTTATGGTGTCCAATATGAAATTGATCACGTATAAACCATGCTTTTTTCCTCTCTACTTTTTGTCTGTGTGGATAGACGTGGCTATTTCTGATATCCATATTTCACGTTTCACAAAAAACCCGTCAACACACAGCAAACAACATAAGCAAAAGAGAGATGATGATAATTATACAACATTACCGATTTTTCAAAAATACAAAAATACAACTACGTACATCAAAAATCACAAAATCAGAACATGCGGGGCTACAACCTTGGAAAGATTATTGGCATATAATATATACCACTGGGAGTTAAACAATATACTAGGATAACCAACTTCACATTTGGCTCGCCAGGCTCGTCAGGCCTAAAACAATACAGAGAAGTAAAAAGTTTGATGGTGGATTAACTCTCGCCCATCCACATTATGTACACTGTTACACATCAAAATGCAAAACCAAGCAATAAAACCGACTCGAGTGATAATATTAGTTCGTAAACTTTTTGACATTATTGCTGCATAATAAAAAAACCTTTATTCCAAATCAAGTAAAATGAACAGTCTTAGCATGAATCACATGTGGACCTAGCTACATTCTTTGGTATCATTTAAATACGCGGGGACGAGTTTTCATGCAAAACACTTGTTTAACAAATTCTCAAGGTCATTAATTCGCGTTACTGTGTTTTCCTATAAAGAAGAAATGTTAAATGGTTAAATTTCGCTGCCCAGGGGTTGAATTTCGATCACTCTTGCCTTAGCGCGAAAAACGCGAAAATTAAACCAGCGCGAAATAAAAGTGATTGAACAATAGTGAAAGTCGCGTAATGATGATAGTGTTTATCATTCGTTTAAGAGGTTGTGAAGTTAGCTTAATTAATAGCGTTGCCGAATTGCTGTGACGAGGCGCGCTTGCCTTCGAGGTTCGAATCTCAGTAAGTTCCTTTACCAGTCTACATTAAATACTAGTTAACCTTTGCTAAGCACACAAACATGACTACACTTACTTTCGCATCTTGCCACGTCTTTTTGGCTGTACTAAAGTAGTAACACGATTCACCATAATGTAGCCATCCATTCGGGCACCATTCTTAAAATATACAGACATCTAAGCAGACAGAAAGATAATCAGACTGTCGAATGAATTGTTTTTTATAAAGTTTAAACTATGTTATAGACGTGCGTTTATATACGATCTGTCTCATTTAAGATTTAAATTGACGGGGATATTGTAAAGCCTGTCAGCATCAATATATCACATTTGAACAGTATCTTTGCCTCAGTCATTTTACATTGTGAATGAATATCTTAAATTCATTCCTTGTTTAGTTTTAAAGCATTCATAGGTCTACTACATATTAGGTAAATTATGTTTTTGCGTATCTTTCCCAATAACCAGTTTGCGGTATAACTAGCAGAATTTTAGCTTATTAAAAAGTCACTAAAACAATTCACTAGCAAACCTGTAATATAGATCAATTACTAGCAGTGATTTGCCAATCAAGAACATTTTGCTATATCGCAATATTTAATGCTACATGATACTGTATTTTGATAACTGGTAATTGGACATGGCAGGTAAGGCCTCCCGATTATGTTTTTACTTTCTATTTTTACTTCAGTCAGTACAACTAACAAAGTCATTCCATGACTTAATTGCATTCATACTAATGATTGCCGTAATGTTTTCTAGACATAACCTAAATCTTAATTGTATCCAAGACTTTACAAGAGTGTTTCTTACATCTTAACAAGAATGATTGTATATTATAAATACGAGATTATCGCTGTGATATGCAGGATTTATTCTCTCGATCTCCTGTCAAAATTACATTTTGTTTAGTTCCGCCCATTGTTTTCTCGTTTAGGGCAAACCCATTCTTTTATCTCGGGACCATACGCCGCTGAACATGGAATAGTATTTATCTGAAAATACCGTATTGAAGGTCCATGTTCACCGTCATATGCATACCATCGTTTGGGATGGATCAAAATTGTAATGTTTATTGGTGTAAATATTGAAATGCGCTCGACCCGGGGCTAGGCGGCGTTGGTAGTAATATGCATTTCCATTACTGCCCATGAACAGGCTCAATCAAACCGAGCCTGCAATATTTTCATATTTTGTGTTCGGTGGCTTTCAAAGTTCCCTTTTCATCTATTTCAGAAGTAGAGAGGTTTGAAATAACTGCTTTATTAACAGTTACTCTTGTCAATATTTCTGAATATAGTTTTATATGTATACCATTTTGGAAGCTCTCTTATTCGAATTTTTTTTCTTTTTTAGCAGTATACCTATTTACTATGCTAACTTAATAGTACTTCTAAATTATCTTTGTTTTAATATTTCGGCCAATTGATAGATGGGTAGTTTGAATATTCTAGTCATATTTGTCGTGTTCGGTGACTTTCATAGTTCGCTTTTTATCCATACTATTTAATATACATTATGTATAATGGTTAATTTCAAATAAGACGCTACAAGTATTAACGAAGATGAAAATCCCAGGTGTTACTAAATTGAAAAGTGGCAACAAAAATCCATTGTAGGTTAAAACTAGATTCTAGGGAGCACCAACCTCTTACTCAATCCAAGAAGTAATTATACATGTTTTTACAACAAGTAAATGTTTTCTTGGTTTATCCCATCCATTAACTCGACAACCAACGTTGCATGTAAATCTTTAAAAGCAAACAAACATACCAAACATAAGAAGCTATTATGGCTTTGCCGAGCAAAGAACATTGGTATGGAATAGATAGCTTAAAATCAAAACTTTATTAAACACCTATTTGACCTTAATGGTATTTGTAATTTGTATCACTTCATTTACATTTTTAGTATTTACGATGAAATTCCTCTATTATTAACATCTGGAAGGTCTTAATTCTGAGGAAGAAAATAGTGCAAAACTGTTTAAAGAGACATTGAAATAGTTATTTTATTATAAATTTGGTTTTAATATTGGGTTGGTTTAAAAGAGGATTTTATTGTATTTACTTAAGGCTATCGTATCAAACATACATAACATATATCTTACCAAGAGTCATTGAATCATACAAAGATCCGTGCCAATTTCCGCCACATATCTCATTTATGTTTCCGGTGCATGCCGAGTTACAATCATTTTCAGGTCTCTTTTCATAATTCTTTAAAACGTTTCCACAGAAACACTCACTTCCGGCCTGTAAAAACAAACGTTTTATCAACAGATATTACACAGCATCAAACAATAAGCAGTTATTCTCTGATGGTAATTCGGTATAAAAATCTTTCGATATTGAGCAATGTCATACAACGTTGATAAAAATTTAGTATACTGTCTGTGAAAAAGTAAAATGGTAAAAAGGACATTTAATACAAGTTTTCGTAGACGATAAAAATAAACAGTCAAATAAACATAAGTTTAAACATCTTCATGACATTAATTCTACATAATATTTTTTATCTACATTCATTCCTTTAATATCACATGAACATTTTCTTTATCATTTTAGGATTTTATAGTTTTGTTCTTGTTTTGCAGAAAAAAAGGAAACTACCTCAATATTTTATTCCATCCCCCGCGCAGCGATTTTAAATTATTAGTTTAATAAGCACAAAGCATAAGTTACATAACAAACTAAGTTGGCGGTAATCAATATCATATGACAATTTAAAGAAATATTATTTTTAGAATTGCCTATGAATCTATTTTATTAGTCTGCTATATTTGATTATTTTAGATGGATATTAAAGCTGTTGACAAGTTATCATTAAACATTTTATTAGTTAGATTAAAAATGTTAAAACATCTGTTAAAATGTCCGAGGTGGCAGTAGTTACTATTACTGCAAGGTGGTGTAACCCTTAGTAAATCCATTACATGTGTTGAGACCGGATTCAGAGTTGAAAGTTATAAAACTGCGATTGCAAACCAGTCTCAAATCTCAAGCATCTGATTGGCTAAAATGGCGACCAGTCGCAATTTTAGCCAGTCAGATGCTTGAAATTTGAGACTGGTTTCCATTCTGTTATAACCTTGGAACCAGATATTCTCCAGCCATGATCATAGACATGATATGACAGATCGGTATCTCTGCAGATTCAACCACAGCTGTCACTGAAGGTAACACTCTTTGACAGATGAGATAAAGGCTGAAGGTTATAAAGCGGAGTTTGGAAACCAGTCTCAAATCTTAAGCATCTGATTGGCTGAAATGGCGACTGGTCAGCATTTCAGCCAATCAGATGCATGAGATTTGAGACTGGTTTCCATGCTCAGTTTTATAACCTTGGGCGATGAACACTTTTTCACAACCATCCTCACTTGATCAATGGATCTTTTCAAAATAGTACAGTCAACATCTTAACAATCGTTGAATCAGTACGTAGTCCTGCCATTTACCTACTCCAGCAGACAATAGACTCAGCTACATGAAACGTGTGTCACAACAATCTACACTTAATAAACATAAATTAGAAGAATTATGGTCATTTTCTTCAAACTGAAGAAGTCCCAGTCCACCTTACACAAATTTGTAAAATTAAATTTAACTTTTAATAAATCCATATGATATTTTATAACGTATTTGATAAATATTTAAGTAATCTGTGTGTTTTCAAGTGAGGGAAACTTGTATGAGTCTTTTTGTTATTTTAGTTGTTTAACGGATAAGTGGGTTATTGAGTTTGTTGAAATGTTTTAATGTTTTGAATGCCACCGACATTTCTAAGTTTAAATAGTTTTGCGAATATAAGTCGCGGTAATGTATAAACTTTTCCATTGTTTGTGGAACGATAAAATGTTTGCGAATACGTGTATACGTCACCGTAGTGTATAAAATTTGATATTGTTTGTGGGACGACTAAATGGAAGTAAGGATAAGAATAGAAAACAATTTCTACCTCTGTTAAGAAGAATCGCTTTCCGCGACTGTGACAGTGCTCAGAACACATTGTCGTTGTCATGGAAACAGAAAGAAAATCTTCTTCCAAAAGTCGGGGCAATTTGTCCTCATAACAACCAAGGTAAGTGACAGAGCGCACAAAATCTGTAAAAGGCAAGAAGTTTATCACAGTACACATTAAAACATCCAGTAGTTTATCACAGTACACATTACAAGATCGAGTTTAGCTAACGATCAACAATAAAATACTAGTAGTCTATGCACAGTTCACAACGAAATCGTTCAATGTCTCATCGTTTAGGATGGATCTGTTTATTGGTGCGAATGTTGTTGCGTTCAACCCGTGGCCAGGCGGCGTGGGCAGTAATATGCATTTCCATTACTCCCCATGAACAAGCAGTTTATATTCATATTATATTTAACTAACTAAATCACTAACCTGAAATAAACAATATTTTAGATATCAACGTTTAATATTTACACTTCAACTTCATCCTCTACGATAAAGTCTTATTCATCTAACGAATCATAATTTCTGATGGTGAACAGTGTGACGTATTACTTTAAAAGGCGTGGCTACTGTAGAGCCGTTCACAATTTATTGGACGTTGCACGATGTTTTGACGTGTGACGTCACCGTGCACGCACGTTTTGCCACGAGTTGCTGCGAAAAAGCGTGCCGTCATTCACTTTGTCGTCAACGTAGCTGTTCCAACAGCCATTCGAAAAAGCCGTAATATAACGAATTCTTCCAGTTATTTCCGTATTAATGAAATTATTTATGAGTGTAAATATAAGGATTGAATCAATATTTGATAGTTTCCTTTGGGTATGAAAAACAGTTGGATTGTTTAAAGTACGCGTGAAGCCCTTCGGGCTTCACACACTTTAAACAACCCAACTGTTTTCCATACCCAAATGGAAACCATCAACTATCGATTCAATCCTTAATTATCTTCCTATATCAAAATCTGTCTGAAAGAGCAATGAACCGTAATAAACCTTCTGTTTGAATGACACGGACAAAAGGTGATTGATCAGTTATTGTTAGTACATCAATATTACAGGGTATAGTTCGATTTCGACCCGTGAGACACTTTTGGCGATTACACTTACAACATCGCATATGTGGACAGTCCGAGCTTCGGATCTCAAAGAAGGACAAAAATATCCGATTTTTAATATGTTTCAGTAGAATGTGACAAAAGTATATTAATTCTCATTTATCACTTTTATTGTAAAAGCCGATTTTAATTTTCCAAACTCACCGAACTTGAAGTAGCCGTCACTTCCATAGCCATAACTTATTCGCATCCCAGTGATGTTGAAAATGATACCGCACGCATTCATTATTGTATTTACACCGACGTTACTTCCTTTGCCAACCTGAAAACCCACGTTTTTTTAATTAAATGAAATGCAATGTTTTCTATTTATGTCAGACTTTTTCCATTTGTATTATCAAAACGAAAAATACCATAGTAAGGTTTTATGCAAACATTGTGAATGCTTGTATATCAGTATACAATACGTTTTAATTTATATCTGTTTATACCGATACTGAATATTTAATGTTCATAAGCATTGACCTATAGTAAATAGGTCTACAAACTGGACCGTTACGAAGAAGATTTAGATTATTTCAAAAGTTTTTTTCTTGCATAAGTATTTCAGCATGTTTTACCGAGGAAGGAAAATCTTATCTTTTCCCTCCCTAGGGAAATTATAACGTTCGCGTGCTTACATGAGTGACGTCACGTCCAAGAAGTTCACCCAAGGCAACAGATTTTTCTATCTTTATCAAGATACTTTTTCTTGCATACCTTTATTGTTTATAATATTATAAATGATAACTTAATCTACAGTTGTCATTATGCTTACCTCTGGTTGCATGACGGTGGCAGGGGTTAAAGAGTTACAAGACAACTCGAACTTGTGTGTTAATATGAGAACCTGTTGAGGCAAGTGTGAGGTTGGTGACCATAGAAACTGGTTTAAACCCCCCAGTGGCAAATTATTTTACCACTGACCGTTTCAAGGCTTCTCGTTTTCGTTAATTGTTTGTTCCATTTTCATCTATTACAAACAAATGCTCTTTTCCTCTCTTCTTTTTTGCTGCGTGGGGAGGCTGTGTTTTGTGAGTGTGGCGATTCCTGACATGCACATTTCATCTTTTTTGCGTGAATGACGTTGTGTCATCAGGAATTTGACGTCATGTATTTAAGTAAAAGATGTCATTTATTAAAAATAAGGTATGTTCACGTCAACGTTTTAGCGCATTATAACTAAAATTTAGACGGTATTAATGTACACAAATATTATGAACAATAAGGCTATATAAGCAAAGTTATCCTGCATGAGACATTCGGTAAAGATAAAAAAAACTGTCACCTTCGATGAACTGTTTTGGCGGAAGCTAGGCAGAGCCTCGTTTCTGCCAAAACAGTTCACCGAGGTGACAGATTTTTTCATCCTCATCTCCACTTTTGTTGTTGTTGTTGTTTACTCCCAGTTTATGGACCCTCCCGCCTCTGTCCGAGGACATTATGGTGTGGTCTCACACATGCTAGATACTTCTTTAAATACAATGTATTGCTCACTTCACGGTTAAAGTGCCTTCAGTAAATTTGACATCTTAATTGTTACAAATTTAATACATTTGAAAGATTTACAATTATACATTTTTTCCCAATCACTTATGCTTATAATCGATCATGCTACACATTTTGACAATGTAATTTTAATAACACCGCGAAATACATAATAAGCGATGTCGACTACTCAATTGTATGACGTCATTTCATGTAAGCTGTAAATTTGCTAAATTTATTAGTGGGTTCTTCATAATTGTTATCATTAAAATCAAATTTAACACTTTTATTAGACATATTGAAAATTAAACACTTATCTATGATAAAAAAACTTGTTTCTCCAATCTCCTTTGCAGAGTTGTCGCTTCTTACACTCACTTCACACCTTTGCCAAAGGCTCAATGTCAAGATTTTTAACTAAACTTAGCAGCCTTTTTTATACAGTCATAAATATGAACTCGAAAGCTTGAGGTAAAACAAATGACAAAAATCTTCACTGTTTTTCATTAAAACCGAAAAAAACTCAGGCTATTTAAAATGCAGTTAGTGAGCTATTTTTTAGTAAATTAAAAGAAAGTGGTCCCAGTCTATAACAGAGGTTTATGAGCCGATAGTGTCAGAGAGTGTTGTGTCTCTTCACTGATTTTATATATTAAATAAATAATAATAAATAATAATTATGTTAACCTCGAAATATGGAACTTTTAACTGATGCTCTAAGGCATCAAACTCCAAATGTCAAGACAAACTTACCAGTACACACGTACTTACCAGTCCACACGTACTTACCGCAACACACCCATTGTTCCAGGATATCCAAAACGACTGGTACGAATTCGGATCTAAAACACTGCCCTAAAAATAGATTATTTATTTTTAAAGATATAGACCAAATGTCACAACAACAAACTTGAAATGGTTGTATAGAATTTTATTTTAAACCCCAAGTGGCAATTTGTTTTGCCTCTGACCGTTCCAAGGCGGTATCCCCAAAGGTTCTCTTTTTCGTTAATTGTTTGTGGCGTCTTATTTGAATTGACATACTTATAACACACATGCTCTCCTTTCCCCTCTTCTTGTCCGCTGCGTGGGGAGGCTGTGTTTTGTGAGAGTGGCGATTCCTGATATCCATATTTCACTTTTTCATTCAATCAAGAACGCAGCTCACACACGAGAACGTATTACAAAATAAGAAACATGCATATCAGGAATGGCAGCATAAGAAGACTAAGCCTCCCCACACAGCCAAGAAGTAGAGAGGAAGACAGAGCATGGGTTCACAAAACGAAATCGAAAATAAACACCACAACCAATAAAAGAATATAAGAAGCTGAGCGGTTACCGCCCTGGAACGGACGGTGGCAAAACAATTTGCCATTTGGGGTTTAAAGATAAAGACTTTTCAGTAAACATATTATAATGTGTCACTAGAATTCTCATCAGTGTATTTATTACAAGTTTCTCATTTGTATGTCTATAATTGTTTCCAAATTTACTGATTGATTACTAAATTTCATAATATAAATCAGATGAAATTTTAATTAAAGACAAGAAGAAGTATACATTAATATATGTATTTAATATACTAAGCTTAATTATCATATACAATAAACAATGCAATTGTCAATTTCAGGAATACCATATACTCCGTTAGGTATATATTTTGGGAAAGATTTCGTCGGATGACAGATTTGGTATTTGTGAACCCACCAAGCACTATCTCGACGACATTGTTGGTGTTATCGTTTCGGTCTTTTTGCAACAGAATATGGGCGTCATTCTTTCCTGTAATATTCAAAGTTGGAGATAAAGGGTTCAGTATCGGTTGAATTTTCTGTAATACTTACATTAACATTCGCTTTATGTATTAGTTTATTCATACCAGCAACAACTTTATTACAGTGTTCATGAACTATATGCTTTCATTTTACTGCGTCCATTATCCACTGGCTATATTTTGTTGTGTTGATGCAGCATCTTAAAATACCTTCAACAGTTCTCTTTTTATCAGTTTCTCTTTTACATATTAATATAAGTTAATTTGAGAAATAATAAAGATGAAAAGGGAACTTTAAAAGCCATCAAAACAAGACAAATATGAAACTATTGCGGGCTCGGTTTAATTGAGCCTGTTAATGCACAGTAATGGAAATGCAAATTATTGCCCACGCCGCCTAGCCCCGGGTTTAGCGCAACTCAATACTTACACCAATAAATAGTATAATTTTGACCGTGGGCATAATGCGGCGGACATGGAACTTTCAATGCGGTACTAACAGATTAATACCATTGCATGGTCAGCGGCGCATGGACCCCAGAAAAAATGGGTTTGTCCTAAACGAGAAAACGGGCGGAACTTAACAGAATAGTAATTGGTAGAGGATCATAGATTATATTTAACGAATTTAAGATCAAATTCAAGAAGTTTTACTTGTTGAAAAATGACAGGTACCTGGATATTTCAGGTGTTCCTTCATCATGTTCATGGTTTCTTAAGTTAGTTCTCAGTTAATATTATCATCTGTTATTTGCTGTTTGCTTTTAATGTGGTTGTTGTTATTTTTAATTTTGCCGAAAGTAAATCACTAGTTACTCTTCTGATTGGAATAACCTAAATTGGGATGAACTTTTTTAATGCTCAAACTGTATCATTATTTATTATCGGACTCTTATTGCTATTATTAAACAGTAAAATTTAATACAAAACACTCGTTGTTTGGGTGGTTATTTCCTATTCCCTTTTAATCGGCTTCGTTGTGCAGTAAGTAAGTTTTGCTCCGAAATTAAATGATATATTATCATATTTCAAAGCACTTACGATTCAGATATTGCTGAATATATGAACATGCTATATGTATAGTATAATAATGTTCTGATATAATCAGTAGGGATTTTTCTCTTTTCTCCAGTGTGATATAGGGCACGAGACGGGAAAATGTACATTTGGTCATATATTTTGACAGTTAAGTTTTTACTCTATGTGGAAGGATTTACAATTACAAAATATTTTCTCAAAAATAATTGGAGATTTAATAACACATAGACAAAATCATTTTATTTCGACCACTGAATTCAAGTTTTTGAATGTTCCTTTTCCCAATGAAGCTCTCCATATTATTAGTTTAAAGAATTACAGTTATTGAATGAACAATTACAAAATACACTCAAATTACTGTTTGAAGTCTACTTGTAAAACCAATAAAACAACATTTATTACACTCATGCGACTAACCCCTGGTTGCGAATATAATTGACGTTCTGTTTTCAACTCTGACTCCGTCGTTATGGAGATCGAACTGAGTATAATTAGGCAGGTTTGTGGCTGTAACTGGGCAGAAGTACACTCGAGCTGAAGAATATGTCAGAAGAATGCGAGTGTTTGTGGTTTTGTTGTTTGAGGTATACTATACCAAAGTTCTAACTACACCATAATGAAAATGTCAACAAAGTATCAAACCAACGACATTTTATAAAAGCAGTAAAAGAACCGAAAGTTGCAAAATGTTCAATAACCTTTGAAAGAAGTACATGTATGTACCAAAACGGCAACATCTACAGTAACTACGTAACAGCTTAACGATCGTATCATTGAAGGACTAATTGGTCACAATAACAAATAGTATCAAGGAGCTCTATTATAATAGAGACAACAATTTGCGCCACGAGTGGAAATACATGATTCCGGAGTTCTCGAGTGAAATATTTTTCTATCTTTCACTGGTATAAACAAATTTTCTTTTTATTTTATGCTTTAACTTCAAAATTTGCGTGAATTTGACAGAAAAGTTGCAAGAAATGGCGCCGAAACCGCTTGTTCATGACGTGACGTCATGACGTCAAATATACAAATTTGAGCCCGTTTTTTTTCTAAACGTTCTCACTTTGTATGTTATTTGCGTTTGGGTTCCAACCTGAAAAAACTCAATGAAAATAAAAATTAAATTCCCCAGTTTGAAAACAGTGAAATACCACTTTTATTTCACCGAGAAAATTGTATAATTCACTGAAAAGCATATGAAATAAAATATTCTCTTTAGACGATTTTGTATTACCCCTAAGTTGATTTGATAAAAAATGTTCTCACTTTGCAGTACTGATATAGGTTATACGTTTCAACTAGTTTTATCCAATGGGCTGTTTAGAAAAAATGGCTGGAAAAGTGATAAAATAGTGAAAAATTAAATGTCATAAACATTCCAAGCTTGTTATTCTGTATTTTTTGCTTATTGAAACTGAGTAAAGAACTGAAAAGATTTTTGAAATAGGTCAACTGGTTGCTGAGATATTGCCATTTTTGCCATTTGAAAAATGGCAAGTGAAGTGAAAAAAATTTAAAAGAATTTAAGTTCATAAAAAGTCCTAACTGGTTGCTCCATATGTTTGTACAGTCTTTACAGTGATCAAAATCAATAAAGTAATACTCATATGTGGCAGAAAAAAAATTATGTACCTTTATTGACCAATATCAAATAAATCACAAGAATTTTAATTTATTTTCTTAAAATAAAATTATTACTGTTTCTTATTACTTAAAAGTGTATTTCTGTTTAAATACATGTTGAAGCATCAAATATAAGTGCTTTAGAACTTGTGGTATCGCATAAAGATAAAAAAACATATTTTTAAGAAAGTGTGTCACACTCCTGACAACCACATAAGTGGAGTGTACTCAAAAATGTTTCACTAAGGCCATTCCTGTTTGTCACAATTTACAAAACATGACATAGACTTCTAGGAAAAAACATGCTCTTGTTTTCATGTAAAGGATATGCTGACTGAATATTGCAATACGTGCATAATGTCACACTCCTGACAAATTTAGCTTACATTTTCTGAAGGGAGCTGCAGACAAATATAATTTCGATAGAGGTGATAATATTATAATTATTGCATCTCGAAAGATAATCCTTAATGATACACAAAACATTTCTTATGTACTATTAATCTTTAAAGTCATATAAATTTATAAAGCAAAGATGTATTGATTTTCTTGAGGTATTTTCTAATCTACCACGTTTGACTTAATAGCATAAATTTTGATTACTTTAAGTAAAGTATGCTTAATTTTATTATTTGATGCCTAATAAATGCACCTTTTACAAAAACGACACTAAAACTTGTCTTTATTCAAGCTTTTTGTAAAATAATGGTCTGAATAAATGTGATTTTTAAAAGTGTCACACTTTTTTGTCACACTCCTGACATTTTTTGCCCATTATTTTAGAATATTTTAACAGATGGTACTATTTTGATGAAACTTCACAAATCTTTAAAGGGCTTGATGAGACACCTATGCAAAGTAGGAAAATGGAAGTAACTGTTTGTTGTACATTTTTATAACAGGAAAACCCAAACCAGCCATTTATTTGAAACAGCCCCAATTACAAATGACGCTGCTGAATGAATACGGGAGTGTTATCGTGTTGATCATGTTTATCAAGTAATGCATCGCGGTTATCTATGACCTATGGGTTTATCATGTTTATCAAGTAATGCATCGCGGTTATCTATGACCTATGGGTTTATCATGTTTATCAAGTAATGCATTGCGGTTATTTATGACCTATGGGTTTATCATGTTTATCAAGTAATGCATCGCGGTTATCGAAGACCTATGGGTTTTTCATGTTTATCAAGTAATTCATCGCGGTTATCTATTGCCTATGGGTTTATCATGTTTATCAAGTAATGCATCGCGGTTATCTATGACCTATGGGTTTATCATGTTTATCAAGTAATGTATCGCGGTTATCTATGACCTATGGGTTTATCATGTTTATCAAGTTATGCATCGCGGTTATCTATGACCTATGGGTTTATCATGTTTATCAAGTAATACATCGCGGTTATCTATGACCTATGGGTTTATCATGTTTATCAAGTAATGCATCGCGGTTATCTATGACCTATGGGTTTATCATGTTGATCAAGTAATGCATCGCGGTTATCTATGACCTATGGATACAAATCAACAGTCGTGTTATTCATAACATGCTCATTGTACCTTATATTACAAATGAATTCCGGAAGGCAAATCTTGTTCAATATTAATCTGATTAAAATCATCTTATGTCTTATACGCTAACAGGATATGACGATTAGTCACTTTTTATCGATAGCTTTGTCTATGTAAAAAAAGCAAAAGTACACAATCGTTGTTATCTCCGTGGTGTTTCGAATGGCTACGTCCGTGTACATAACGGCCTAAACTTGGAAGTGTTAACAAATCGCATAAGGCAAATGTTAATGATACAGGTGTCCTTTATGTATATGGAACCGGTTTTTTTTTAATCTCACCAGTTAGATCCAACAAAATGTTAGATCTGATAACGACCCACTTATACCAAATATTTGCTATGTTTTTTGCAGGTAACAATATTTAGAAACGTAGGCATAGTAGGCATGATTTAGAACGCTATCGATAATGGTCTCAAACGCTCTAAGATGCCATTTCAGTGAAAAAGAATGCAGTGCTATATAATATACATCTATCTTCAGTAAAATATGTCCTAAGCAGGTTTTCAACATTATCCAGGGTTTAAAACAAGATGAAAACATGGATAAAATATGCAATACAGTCAAACCTCTGCTAAAGACCACCTGTAAACAAAGACCACCTGTGGACAAAAATCATACTTTATTTATCTCACTTACTGATTTAAAGAACATATTTACCTGTGCGCTCAAATACCTCCTGCCTTTAGCTCTTTTAGGTTCTCCCCTGAGTGGTCTTTGTAGACAGGTTTGACTGTATAATGTTCAGAACGCTTCGGCATCTTCGTCGATCATCATGCTACATTTGCGATTTTGTAAGCGATCCTTAACTTGTGTGGCGGTCATAAAAAAGTTTCCCCGTAATAGTCAATACTGTTATCAGTAAAATTATCCGTTACCGATGTCATGCAGTGATGGTTACGTATATCAGGGCTATCCGATCAACCTTTTTGGGGGGGAGGGGGTCGTCTCGGCTAGCTCAGTTGGTTGCGTCGCAGGAATTGCACGGCTAGGCGGGTTCGCTCCCAGCTAGAGGCACTATCATTTACCAAAAGCTTGATTAATCATGGATTTTGACTGGCAGTTATAAAACCTCCGCCACCAGGGTAAACCACTCTTGCTTTTTCACAGAGTTTGCGGGCCGTCATCAGATCCAACATTTTCTGACATCTGACTTGAATGAGACTGGTTCAAAGTTTGTTTGAAAATTAGTGGGAAAAAAGATTTATAAATAGTGTAGACTCAGACTTGTATCAAGCTAAACTATTATCCATTACTAAAACGTTAATCTAATTTTATTCGACAATTAGCAATATCCAAAGGAAGACATACATAATGCTGTTGCTGAAGAGTCTTGATTTCCTGGTTCGTGATTTCCTGATGACGAAGTTGGTTCAATTGTTGTTGCATTTGTTGGAGTGTCCCCTGGTGCTGTATTTGTTGTTGTTGGTGGTGGTGGTGTTGGTGGTGGTGGTGGTGGTGGTGGTGGTGCTCCCGAAATCGTTGTCGTTGTCTCTGTTGTTACACTTGCCTCAGGTGTTGTTGTTGCATTTGTTGGATTGTTTCCTTGTGTTGATGGTGGTGTTGTTGGTAGAAAAGTTGTTGCACTAGCTGCCGTAATTGTTGTTGATGTTGTTGATGAATTGCCTCCTGCTTCTGTTGACGTTGGTGGTAGTGGTGGTGTTGCTATGTCGATTGTGTCACATAGCGGAGTTGGATCCCATTCGCCAGTACCATTACAGACTACTTGTTTAGTCCCTGTGCGCTCAATAAAGCCTTTATTACAGGACACTACTCGTTTAGCGCCAATATAATGACGGTTCCCATACACCTTTCCATTCGGCACGTCAAGTTGACCGCATTCTGGGTTGAAGGTTTTAAAACTGAGATTGGAAACCAGTCTCAATTCTCAAGCATCTGATTGGCTGAAATTGCAATTGGTCGCCGTTTCAGTCAATCAGATGCTTGAGATTTGAGACTGGTTTCCATGCTCAGTTTAATAACCTTAGGCACTGATGGTCGTTATGAAAATGCGTAATTAGGCAATTTGTGTTAGACCGACTTACTAAAATAGAGTAAATAACATATACAAGAATAATGTTTGTGATTAAAGTGACCTTTTATTGCCATAGTATGCAAGTCGACAAAGTTTACTTTTCTTTTGAGTCACATGTTTCTATATGCATGGGCACTATTTATTAATATTCTTGCATTAGATCATATGCTTAAAATACGTGCATGTATGCCTTTTGTAAAAAGTTCAACAATTCTCAAATATTAAAGGCAGTAGCTTAATTTTAAAAAATAAAAATCCAAAAAGAGTTACGAAGTGTCTAAGAAAAAGTAATAATATTATGCGAATTTCAAACGCGATCCACGGCATATTTTGCCTACTTTATATTTTTGTCTTCGGACCTGTTTCGAACCCATTAAGGTATAACAACTATTGACGAGCAGACAATTGGAATGGATTTCAAGCACATTAGCTTTGTATACCTGCCTGAAAGTTGATATTCAATAAATGTTGAACATACGTTGTTTGCATATTTTATGATCTCATAATTCTTTTTCTTCAAACAGCATACATTTTCCGTCTGTTTGCTTTAAGTGAAAGGGTGAATGCATGCATAGCATCGACCGCAAAC
The DNA here is from genome assembly GCA_038501625.1 of Corbicula japonica. Lineage (NCBI taxonomy): Eukaryota > Metazoa > Mollusca > Bivalvia > Venerida > Cyrenidae > Corbicula > Corbicula japonica. Next base: position 9,438,935 of record JAZAYU010000015.1, read on the forward strand.
GCATCAATTGAAATATAAATTCATACACACTTTATTTAATGTATGCGGTATTATTTGTGGTACATTCCGGTTCGTTAAACATACCTGCAATTTCGCATTGGCCGGTTTTAGGGTTGCATACATGCCCAATATGTGTACAATGGCATCTGTCTGCCTGGATAAACAAAAGCAGTCAATTTTTTTATACTTTTATATAAATTTGGTTAAATGTGTTTTCAAACATGAATAGAACGTCAAAATATTTTTTGGATGAAAAATAGTTCAAAACTGTAAATTGAGACATTGTAATAGAGGTCTTATTGTCGATGAAAATAATCATTTCTATCATGTTGTTAAACTAAAAAAAGATGATTGTTAAGCAGACGGCTTTTACTTCTAATTTGAATCAGGTTCTCGTAAATTGTTTGTGGTGTTTTGAATCGATCATTTAAAAAAAAACATTCTATCTCTTTCTTTCTACATCTTGGCTGGGTGGGGATACTGTGTCTTCTGGATGTAGCAATGTCCGATACGCATATTCACTTTTTAAATGAACAATTTAAAAACATGTATAACAACCGTAACTTTGGTTGGTTTGGTATTGGGATTACAAAGTTGGAATAGATGTAGATTCACTTAATATGGGGCGCGTCACGGTAAAAGGTATCTTCGGACAGTTGACGTCAATCCTTGAAATGATGTCATAAAGTTGAGCAGACGACATTGATTATTATGCATTTCGCGTTAAAAATATCATTTTATTGTCAAAATATCTAAGAAACGCACTTGTTAGTTATGGAAAATTTATAGATAGTTGAAAGTTCTTTCTAAATATTGTAACAACTAAAATGTCTCAAAATATGACAGAAGGTACCTTTTCCCGTGAAGCGCCGCATATGAGGACATGATTCAAACTCAGATCCTTGTCTTTGCTTATACAACTTGTTATAAATTCAAATGGCCATGAAATGCAACCCAGCTGTGATTATCTTTAACGGTGTTATACGAGTGCTGCTTGTTTACAGTGGAAATTGCGGCGCTGTCAGACGTATCAGCAAATAGATGTCTATGGAATTTTGAAAGCCACCGAACAAGACAAATATAAAATATTGCAGGCTCAGTTTGATTAAATCTGTTCATGGACAGTAATGAAATATAAGTATCTTGCACGAGTGTGAGGTGAAGATGGAAAAATCTGTCACCGAGGGGGAACTGTTTTGGCGGGAACGAGGCTCTGCCGAGTTCCCGCCAAAACAGTTCACCCGAGGTGACAGATTTTTCTATCTTTACCGAATTTCTCATGCAAGATACTTTTTCTTGCAAATCTTTTACTGTTCAGAACATTTGTGTTATTTATACAAACTAAATTTTGTTTCCTTACGCTGAAATATTGACGTAAACGCAAACCTTATTTTCTAAATGACGTCACTAACTTCAAAATATTACGTCAGATACTTGAAGACGTGACGTCGCTCGTGTAGCACGCGAACTTTATCTTTTCCCTAGGGAAAATATAAGATTTTCTTTCCCCGGTAAATCACGCGGAAATACTTATCCGGTATGCAAGAATATAACCGCCCACTCTGATCACACCCGGGTTTCACCCAACTCAGTCTGTACGCCAGTTAACAGTACAATTTAAATCATCTCAAACCATGGTGTATTAGTTTGAATCCATGACTGACTCTTTTGTTTTAATGTGTATCTATTTACTATGCAAGTTCGAGGTACATGGAGAATTCATGTACGAAAGGAACAGTTAAAGGTCCCTTTTCAGAATTATTACAACGCTATTGCAGACTATGTTAAACTAAGTCTTTTAGGGGTCAATAATAAAAGTGTTAGCTATAATTGCAGATGATGTTAAACTTAGTCGTTCCGGGGTCAATAATAAAAATTTAGCTATAATTGCAGACTGTGTTAAACTAAGTCTTTTCGGGGTCAGTAATAAAAAGCTAGCTATAGCTGAATGAATAAACACGATATAATTACGGCCATTTCAAAACTTGTTGCTTATGGTTCCAAAAATATAATTGATTCAAATTCTTTTCGTCTGGTAGTTTTGTTAAAACGCTTAGCAACAAGTGATATTGATAACCAACAATTGTAATAGATATAAAGGGATGTAAACTCGACAGATAATAATTTTGTATTTTTAACCTGATTATCAAACTTCTGCTGACACTTTAAGTAGAGGCTTCATCCTCACCCTGTGTTTTTAAAGTTTATTCCAACTTACTTTCATCAGCTTTGGGCAACACATTTTTCACTTGTCTCTGTCCTTAATAACTAAGCGCTGACATTTTATATTATTTTCGTGGAACGATTACAATTAAACATCATGTGAACAGTTCCATTACTATCATGGAACCATCCTTGAACATGCTCCACCAGTTTAAACATGCAATACTTTTATATTTTCCGTGTTTGTTGGCTGTTGTTGTCCGATGTTTTGTACCTATTTCCGTTAAATCGTCGTCAACAACACGGCCATTTTTTTTATTTTATAATAATATTCTAAGTGGTTGCCAAAAAGAATTTTTTATACTTATTTTCGGCGTCCTCATTGTATAAGTTGTTCCCTCTAAATGTCATAAATATAGAATTCCGTCGGAAACTGCTCCTGATACAACTCGTACAAAATTGTCAAGTTTGTAAAACGTATTTTGCAACAAATTGTTCAAACCATGTTGAGCCTAATGCCCTTTCAAAGGAAAAAAACAAACAAATGAAGATTATTCTTGTAAATAACTTTCAGCCGTATGTCTTTTCATTAAAAATATAGCTTTATTACCAATTCGACCTCGTTTCAAATTTCATTTGTCATTTAAAAAGGAGAATTCAAGACTTTCATGATACATTGGGTTAACGTCTGCTGTTCAGGTTTCGAAAATGTAATTACTCCTTTACAATGTGGTCATACCACATGGTTTGTGAGGTATAACGGAAGAAAGAAACATCGATTAAAATATTCGAAGCCTTTTAAGTATTTATTAACATTTGCAAATTCTTCGGGATAAGTTGAACACTACCCACGGTTGTCAATAAATTTGTCGCATTTTGTCACCTTTTGTCTGTGATTCGGGGCAAATACTGATATTTTTCTTGCCGTTATACTGAAAAATGACGTCATAAACCACGCGGTATGGCCACACTGGCATAGTATTCCGGATACCATATATTAATATTGAAACAAAATCGCTTGTAAGTACTTAGGCATATGCACTGACTACATTTATTGCTTACGTACTCTCTATATATAACAAAAAGTAGAATCGGTGTTAAGCAAAAGTTAGACGTGAAGAATTCGGCGAGAAGGATTTTAATGTAATAACAGCAATCGAAATGAACAGAAAGGGATTTTTCACATGCAAACAAATATTTAAAAATACGATTTAAAAATGTACGACCAGTTTAATTTTACATTTATTATTATGTGTTTGTTTTCAGCACAACTCTCACTAATTATGCCCAACAACTGCAAAAATAGGGACATACGCAGTGCAACAGTCAACATCTCTAACCGATTGTACGGAAGGTGCGACTTTCGTTGCTTTCAAAAATCGTCACGTGACGGTCATCATGACATTACCTAATTATGCATTCAAGAAGAACGTGTTATTATTTAATAATAACAAACCAATCTTAAAAAACAAAGTACGACAAGCTTCGATGGTATGATTCGTTAAATTTATTTATACGTTTTTTCCAACACAACTATCATCCATTTAGAACAACAACAAGAGCTGTCAGAGGGGACAGCATGCTCGACTATTCGAATCATTTGAAACAAATGCAATTTGAAGATTAAAACAATAACAACTATGGCCATACATTCATGTGCAATCAGGAAAAATATTTACAAGTGAATGGTACGGGAGAAATTCTTTTCAAATAACAGAAATAATTCCTAAATGTACCATAAATATTAAACTGAATAGGGGAATAACTATGAAATATTTCTGAATTTGTTAGAAAACTTGTTAGTAATTTTTTATTAGAGACATTTACTTTTAGTCAAATATCAATCACTTCAGTAATGTTACAGAAAAAGAACTGAAATGAAAATATAATAGTAGTTTGAAGTTGATACCTTAAGTATTTGCAAAGTTATCGATGAAGTGCACTTAAGTGAAAATATAAGTGAAACTAGAAATGTGTCCATAGGACACGGATGCCCCGCTATGCATCATTTTCAGACACTCAAGTGCAATGATGGGAATAATACGCGATACACTGCCCTTTCATGGTGAACATTTGTGTCAAGTTTTTTTGAAATCCCTCCATTTATAATGAAGTTACAGCCTGGACAAGAAAATTCTATTTTTGGTAACAGTGACCTTGACCTTGGACCTTCAGGCTTGGGTATTGTGCGGACACACTGCCTTTTCATGAACATTTGTGCAAAGTTATTTTAAAATCCCTCCATTTATAACAAAGTAACAGCCAGGACAAGATAATTCTATTTTTAGTAACAGTGACCTTGACCTTTGACCTACAGGCATGGGCATGGTACGTGACACACCGCCCTGTCATGGTGAACATTTGTGTCAAATTATTTTGAAATCCTTCCATTCATAACAAAGTTACAGCCTGGACAAGAAAATTCTATTTTTAGTAACAGTGACCTTGACCTTGGATCTACAGGCATAGGTATTGTGCGGACACACCGCCTTGTCATGGTGAACATTTGTGCCAAGATATTTTGAAATCCCTCCATTCATAACAAAGTAACAGCCTAGACAAGAAAATTCTATTTTTAGCAACAGTGACCTTGACCATTGACATACAGGCTTGGGCATGTACGTGACACACCGTCTTGATATGGTGAACAATTATACCAAGTTATTTAAAAACCCAATAAGAAATAACAAAGTTACAGAGCGGACACGATTTTGCAAGAAAATTCTATTTTTAGTAACAGTGACCTTGACTTTGGACCTACAGGCATGGGTATTGTACGCGACACACCGCCTTGTCATGGTGAACATTTGTGCCAAGTTATTTTGAAATCCCTCCATTCATAACGAAGTTAAGGGCCGACTGTATATTTTGCTTAACACAAAATGTAAGCGAAAAAGGGGCATAATTTGAAAAATATTGGAAGAAGGGTTATGGGTCTTGTTGGTTATGATGTAGATTTTGATGGTGAAAATATATTTCAAGTTTCAAGGCAATATCTCAATTAGTTTTAAAGTTAGAGGCAAAATGCATATTTTGCTTGACACAAAATATAAGAAAAAAGGGGCATAACTTGAAATATATTGACAGCAGAGTTATGGGTCTTGTTGGTAATGATGTAGAATTTGATGGTGAATATATATTCCAAGTTTCAAGTTGATATCTCAAGTAGTTTATAAGTTATGGACCAAAGTGCATATTTTCCTTAACGCAAAATTTAAGTGAAAAAGGGGCATAACTTGAAAAATATTGGAAGCAGAGTTATGGGTCTTGTTGGTAATGATGTAGAATTTGATGGTGAATATATATTCCAAGTTTCGAGTTGATATCATAAGTAGTTTCCAAGTAATGGACCAAAGTGCATTTTTTGTTTAACTGACGCCGACGCCGACGCCGACACCGGGGCGAGTAGGATAGCTCCCATATTCTTCGAATAGTCGAGCTAAAAATACAAACTTTGCAAAAGTTATGCCCTTGTCCATTCGCAGTTAAATTCCGAAATTAAGCACTCATGGCCCGCCGACTAATAAATCACCTACAATGTATTAGTTGCCTAACTGCACAAAATTCCATATAAAACGATTCCATTCTTGTTAAACCGCTCCAAGGCAATTACCCCTCAGATCCTCTTTTTCTTTAAATATAGTGTTTGTGTTTTTTTTCGAATTTGAAATTGATACAATGTAGTTTTATCAGACCATTTATTCTTTCACTGTTAACGTTGAGTTTAGAGTGCATTTACACACCGTTCAACCCGATAAGATGAATGCCGTGGGTAAGACGACGGCAGTTGCTTGTGTACATGAACGAAATCTTGACGCACACAGGATATTATTTACAAAGAAATTTCAGAAAAAGTGTGCAATTTTTTGACAAAATATGTCATTTGACGAATCGGTCGCAAATATTCTTTTTCATTACCAAATCTGAAATATTTGAAATATACCATGATAAAGTTCAATTATTTCCCTGTAATTATTTGAAACCACTTCTCTTTTGACAAGTGTACGAAATAATTGAATACTTAAAATTATTACAATTCTAAAATTGCATCAACAACAAAACGTTAGGTAATATTATTCAACCTGGAAATCAGGTGTTTTGTTATAAATGTTTTTCTTTAGGTAAACATATTTTCAATAATTAACTTGATTTATACACAACAAGGAGTAGCCTAGATTTGTTGACACTATAGTCTGGTACACTTTATGCATAAAGCAGACAACAGCGACGTTGAAAATTAGTTCACTTGACGGCCGTTAACGTTATCCAATCCACTGACGAAACTGCATTCAACTGTACCAATATTTTAGTGTTAACGGCCGTTGTCATTACCAAAATCACTACGACGTACCAAGTTTAAAAGTAAATATCTTTCTAGAGAAAGCGAATTGGAAGCTGTGGTTTCAAATAATTACAGGGAAATAATTGAACTTTATCATGGTATATTTCAAATATTTCAGATTTGGTAATTAAAAAGGATATTTGCGACCGATTCGTCAAATGACATATTTTGTCAAAAAATTGCACACTTTTTCTGCAATTTCTCTGTAAATAATATCATGTGTGCGTCAAGATTTCGTCAGTAGAGTCATTAACAAACAGGGAATCAATATGTATATTTTTGTCTGCTAAGATATAGCCGGAAAATGTAAAAATCAGGCCAATACTCAGTTTCGCCGAAAAACGTTCATGTACACAAGCAACTGCCGTCGTCTTACCCTCGGCATTCATCTTATCGGGTTGAACGGTGTGATTTATGACAACGGGACTTTGTTAATGGACAAGGGAGACAATTTTGCAGGGATCAAACCAGGTATCAATGTATTGCTAGTCTATCATTCGTAGCAAAATTAAGAAAAAAAAGTAATAAAAAGCTAAAATTTCTAAATTTCAGTTTTTATTAAGGTTAAATTAAATAAACTTACATCTGCTGTGTCCATGACTTTCCTTTCAATAAAGATGCACGAGCCGTCTTCAGTTCCATTCGATGCCGAAATAGGCTCTTTATGAAGTTCACAGAAGTTCATCTGCTTTCTGTATCCTATGGATGTGCATGTGTGTCTTCCGACACATGCGTTAACACATTCAGCAATTGATACATCAGTCAACTTGACAAAACTGTCCTTAGACGGAATGCACTTATATGCACTTATAACTTGATGACAGTCTGCATTAAACACGTGTAAACACACACATACCACTGCGATTATCCGGAATGAGTTACACATAGCGGTAGCACTTATATAATAGTATCTAACATATCTGTTCTCGCCTGAATTTTTTCAGTCGGTTTTTATTTGTCATACTGAAAAAAAAAGAAAACTCATTTGCAAAAATGGTTCTACTTTTAACGATTGTACCAAAATAACTGTTACGTATAATTATTTACAAGTAAATATGTTTTAATTCTTTAAAATACGAATAAATGAGAGCACGTTTATAACATTTGGAATGTCTTTCCACAAATTCATACCCGTGTAACAATAAATAATAATTTAAATTAAAAATAAATTTGCACTGCATGGGTAAGATAGTAAATTCTTATATAATTAAATTCAAATTATAACTTAAAAATAACTATAAAAAATTTAACATATTTCTCTTGATTGTACTTACATTGTTGTATTATATTAATCCAAAATTTTCATCATACACTTGTTATATTTACATTTGTAATAAATATGCTTCAAATTGTCATTTCGATATAGTTCCTATACTTTTTTTAATAGTGCTGTTGTTGCTGTTGTTTTTTGCTAACAATTCCTTGAAATCATTAACCATCGTTATAAGAATGTTTTAAACTGTATCATCAGGATATTTTGGAGTAACGAATAAAATTGAAAACGCGCACCTAATAAACTGAAACGACAGTTGATATAATACTCACAGCTACCGCTCTGCGTCGATCTTAACTTCTCGTTCTATCATCGAGGTTTTGCGAGATCTCGAAAATAAAGCGTGCGGGAGATACATAAATTTCAACTGGTTTCATCGCATTACAGTTATGCTTTTAAGGTAAAAGAAAAATACGGCGGTGTTTATGAAACTGTCGAAATATCAACACAAAATCATTTCGGCATCCGATTGAAATTCAAACAAATATAAACGCTAAAATACACGTTAAAAGTTTTGTAACCCAAATAAAAAAAACGGAGTCAAACTGAGTCACTCACAATGATATGAAAGAAACAAGAATATATAAAATTCTGTGGTTTATATTTGTTTTGTTGGTGTTGTTGCTGCTGATGTCTTATTATAGCTTTAATTTGAGTCATATAGGCTCGCCATGATGTTTATAACAAGAATATTTGTGATTTTTATAACAAGTCTTTTAGAATATTTGTGATTTATATTTGTGTTTTGTTGGTAGTGTTCCTGTTTTTGTAGTTGTGTTGTTGGAATTGTTGTGTTATTATATTTAGTTTTATATTGTTGTTTTTTTATTATTTAAATAAAAACACAATTGCTCACGTGTCTCCAATTAGTAAGTAACTAAGCCTGTATGAATAACAAGTTATTGTAGATTGAGACTAGTTATTTTAAGGAAGTATGACTTTTTTTATATTGATGATGAACAATAGCATATTTAAAAAAGTCTGTTTCGGTGAAATGGCAATTGACCAATGAATAAAATATTAAGACATGGTTGCTATCCCTCATAAGTTTTAGAATGTCGTGAACATATTTATATCGGAAAAATAACTCGCTTCAGGTGGGTTTTTGTTAGGTATATAAATTGGGTACATATATAATCAAATCTTGATGAAGCATAACAAACACTATTTCTACATTAGGTTTGATAACCTGTCATATCCTACCATTACTGCAGGAGTGATAGTCCTTGAGTACAGTTAAAATACTAACCTTATAAAGACTATTTATCTGGATATTTCTGCATTCTGCATTGTAATCATTGTACAAAATATCTAAAGGGTCGGTTTAAATGTCAATTTCAAAACCCAGCAAGATTAAGCCTCTAACAAAATAGGTTTCTCACGCACTTTAATTTATCACAAATTCTTCTCATTATTTGTGTATTGAGATTATTTACGTGTGTAAATATAAGGATTGAATTGAATATATATTTGATAGTTTTCATTTGGGTATGAACAAAAATTGGATTGTTTAAAGTACGCGAGGAGCCCTTCGGGCTTCGCACACTTAACAACATAAGTGTTTTCCATACCCAAATGAAAACCATCATATCATGAAATAGTAAATATCTAGAAATACAAAGAACGAAAAATTAAAATGTGCGTATCAGGAATAGCGACACCGAGAAAACTCTGCCTCTCCAGAGAGCAAAAAAGGGAGAGAAAAAGAGAGCATGCGTTTATAAAATATTCAGTTTCAAAAAAGACACCACAAATAACTAACAAAAGAGAGTTCCTGAGTGGTAGAAGTTCTGTACCGAGTCTCAACTGATAATCCCAATTGATTTGCTGGGCAGCGAGACTGTTCCGTTAGGCGACATCGCCTAGCCATGCAAGCTTCATTACGCAACCAACTAAGCTAGCCGGGACAACCCCCACAAAGAAAATTCCTTTTTTATATGTTTGTGTGCTTTTGCATGCAACATTGTTGAGCCGATGGGTGGGTTGGAGTTATTTCACCAAGACAACTTGCACTTGTTTTGTGATACGAGAACCTGTTGGGGAAAGTGTGAGGTTGGTGCACCTTAGAACCTGGTTTTAACCCCCAGTGGCAATTAGTTTGCCACTGACCGTTCCAAAACGGTATTCCCAAAGGTTCTCTATTTCGTTTATTGTTTGTAGCGTCCTAATTGAATTGACATACTAATAAAAAACATGCTCTCTCTCGCTCTCTTCCTCTCTTCTTTTTCGCTGCGTGGCGAGGCTGTGTTTTGTGAGTGTGGCGATTCCTGATATGCATATATTTCTTTTTTATTTGCTTGAATTACCATTCTCGTCTGCTGACAGTTGCATTTTGATGACGCATTTTGCTTCCGAATCTGTAATTTACGCAAGCGCTAGTATGGGACAATGAATAAAAGATAAAGCATGCCTTTTAAGTCAGCAGGTTTAAATTTATTTGTTCTTCATAGATGAACGGCTGTTGAATAGCAATATGACAATCGAATTCAGTATTGAAAGAAAACAATTGCAAACCAACTATTGCTGTTTTAAATTTTTAATAGGCTGTCTGAGTAATTTTCCGATGAAAACGTAACTTGAATCCGCTGAAATTAACATTGAAAAGCTAACAAAAAATTTGCAAAAAAAGCTATTTTATTTAAAATTTATAAACTCCGTTAAACACAGTTGGCACCAGTCTGCTATCTGTCGAGTTAAGCCAGAAGTTTTCTGACGCAACGAGTTAAAACTCGCTTTGAATCTAAAGTTTAATACATTGAATTCTCTGGCTTCAGGAAATCAAATACCTTACCTTACCTGCGCCTTTCATTTGTTTTGTATTTTTAGGCTACATTCTATTGTGACGTCAGTGCAACTTATACATGGTTTGATCTCCAGTGACAAAAAAAATTGCCGATAACCGTTCATAGGTTGTATTTTAACTTGTGCTTTCTTTTGCG